>JBBPBX010002778.1:0-26725 GCA_038048925.1 Garcialebias charrua | reverse complement strand
TATTATTATTTTCAGATACATTATTATTATTATTTTATTATCATTATTACCGTATTATCCATCCATCCATTATCTTCCGCTTGTTCTGAAGTCGGTTCACGGGGGCAGCATCTTGAG
Organism: Garcialebias charrua; assembly: GCA_038048925.1. Lineage (NCBI taxonomy): Eukaryota > Metazoa > Chordata > Actinopteri > Cyprinodontiformes > Rivulidae > Garcialebias > Garcialebias charrua. The sequence continues at coordinate 26,608 of JBBPBX010002778.1, read as the reverse complement.
CAGGGAGCCGCAGACATCTCTTTCAACAGTCACCTCTTCCAGCTCTTCTGGGAGGACTCCAAGGTGTCCCCAGGCCAACCAAGAGGTGTAGTCTCTCCAGTGTGTCCTGGATCTTCCCCAGGGTCTCCTCCTAGTCAGACATGCCCCAAGCACCTGTCTAGGGTGTACCTCACCTCTTGCACAGTGACTGCTATATACTGTACATTGTGTGCGCCATTGACCCTCGCAAACTGTAAAGGCAGAAGCAGGTAAACTTAATGGATGGATGGATGGATGGAAGGATGGATGGATGGATGGATGGATGGATATTTCAGTAGTGTTTTTAAAAAGTACATTTTTAAAATGAATTCTACTTTGTCTTCTAATATACAAATCTCTCAAGAACCTATGTCCATCTTATATTACAGATTCCATTTTTGAATTTAACCTTTATTTTACCAGGATAAAAAAAACCATTGAAATTAAATACCTATTTTTCAAGGGAGACCTGTCCATACTTCCCTAACAGAGCACTATCACTCTCAGGTTTACTTGTGGTTCCTAGAATGGGAGGAAGATCTTTCAGTTATCAGACTAGTCTCTTGTGGAACCAACTTCCAGTTTCTGCCTGTGAGGCTGACACATTGTCCAGTTGTCTTTCCTTTTTGATAAATTATATATTTAGGGTTGGCTTGGGTTTCCTGAACTGTCCCTTAGGAATGCTTCTAAAGGCCTAGACTGCTGGAGGACAAATTGACCACATTTACTCACTCTTCCACTGCCTTTACTTGCATGTGAGTATGATATACAAATCAGATTATGTAAGAACTCATTTCTTTCATCGTGGTTCTTTTATACGAGACAATAGATCAGAGAGTTCAGCACTGACACTATAGGAAACATCTTGAAAATTTAGATCTTCACCACTTTGACTTCATCATTTAAAAATAAACATGCAAATACAGAAAACACAGATTACAATGACACAAGACACAAACTAAAATCAAAACATCTCCCGGAGGCAATGAAAGGTGTTGTAGTGAGTAAATATGTATCTGCTTGTCATAGTGACAATTTTTTTAATCAGTTGTGATAAAAAAAAAATCTGTTTTACAGCTTCTGTTGGAGATTTAACATTTTCAAATTTGATAATGTAATCTGGGGTTTGCAATTGAATTGAATTGAATTTAATTGCATTAAGTTACAATTTATGGCTTAAGCTTAGTCACATATCAGAACAATATCTTAATTTAAGGTGAAATAAAATGTAAGTTTAATGTTATCTGATTTTTAAAAGACAAAAGGTGAGCAATAATGTTTTTACCTCTGTGTGCGCATCTGTTTGTTTGTCTGTCTCACCCAAAAATCTTCTAATTTCCTTGATGAATTTTAATGAAACTCTCATAAAGTACTGTTTGGATGTGCACAATAACAATGACCTTTATTTTAATGGGAGTTCAGTTTATAACTACAGTAGTTCTCATTTTCAGTGAGAACCTGGTCAAGAGGCAGCAGCACAAGTAGACATAAATTAGCAATGACAAAATCAGAAAACTGGAGCGTGAGATCGATAGGCGGATAGGTGCAGCGTCCGCAGTGAAGCGGGTGCTGTACCGGTCTGTCGTGGTGAAGAGAGAGCTGAGTCAAAAGGCAAAGCTCTCAATTTACCGATCGATCTACGTTCCCACCCTCATCTATGGTCATGAGCTTTGGGTTATGACCGAAAGAACGAGATCTCGGATACAAGATTTAAATAATATAAGTACATTCATAAATTCAATGTATTGTATTAATTTATTTCCACTGATAACAAACCCGACAAGAATTACAACACATAGTTCTACAATAATAGATAATATTTTTACCAATATAATAGATGACAAAGTATTAAGTGGTATTTTGATGACTGATCTAAGTGATCATTTACCAGTTTTTACAATTTACAATAAAGATGATATAATTATAAAAACAACTATAGAGAAGAAAACAATAATAAACACATCAAGTAAAGCATTAAACAGACTAAAAAATGATCTACAAAAACAAAACTGGAGTGGTGTGTATGTTGAAGATGTGAACAAAGCATATGATGAGTTCATGAACATTTTAAATGTTTTGTATAAGAAGAATTGGGTGCAAAAAAATTATGCTACGAAAGGTACTGTTGATCAACCATGGATGACAACAGGATTGAGAAATGCGTGCAAAAAAAAGAACTTTTTGTATTCTTGTTTTAGAAATATAGAACTCATGAGGCTGAAAACAAATACAAAAAGTACAAAAATAAACTGGTTAACAAGGAAACAAAAGAGGGAATATTACAGTGACCTACTACAGAAAACCAATGGTGAAATGAAAGCAACATGGAGAGTTATAAATAGTGTTCTAAATAAACACAAAAATAAAATTAGCTTATCACAGCATTTTGTGAAAAGTGGTGATGAAATACATGATGATAATGAAATTGTTAATGAATTTAACAACTACTTTGTGAATGTGGGATCAAGCCTTGCAAAAAACATTCCAAAAGTTGATAAAAATGTGAGTTACTTAATTAAAAGTCAGAAAAATACTATGTTTCTACATGAAACTGATAAAGATGAAATACTGAAGGTAACAAAACAATTTGCTGATAAAAGATCTAAGGACTGGTTTGATATGGACATGTTGGTTGTAAAAGACATAATGAATCATGTGATTTAACCATTTACATATATTTGTAATTTGTCTATTTCAACAGGTATTTTCCCTGACAATATGAAAGTAGCTAAGGTTGTCCCTATTTTTAAAAATGGAGATAAATCCCTATTCAATAATTATAGACCAATATCTCTATTACCACAATTCTCAAAAATTCTTGAAAAATTATTTGTGATCAGATTAGACAAATTTCTCGACGATCATAACATTCTAAGTGACAGTCAATATGGTTTTAGATCAAAAACTTCTACTTCCATGGCTCTTATGGACTTGACTGAACAAATTTCCACAGCTGTTGATCAAAAACAACATTGTGTAAGTTTGTTTGTCGATTTAAAAAAAGCTTTCGACACAGTTGATCACACCATTCTGCTTGAGAAGTTGAACAAATATGGTATTGGAGGACAGGCTTTGCAGTGGGTGTCCAGCTACTTGGAAAACAGAAGGCAGTTTGTACAAATAGACAATACACGATCAAACCTTTGCAAAATTACTTGTGGAGTCCCACAAGGCTCAATAATTGGACCTAAGCTTTTTATTTTGTATATAAATGATCTGGTGAAGGTGTCTGCATATCTGCGGTGTGTTCTTTTTGCTGATGATACCACCTTCTTTTGTTTTGGTAGTGATTTGAAGCAAATGATTGACTTGCTAAAAAATGAGATTGTTAAATTACAAACTTGGTTTGGATTAAACAAGTTATCATTAAACTTAGACAAAACTAATTATATGTTATTTAGTAATAAAAAACTGATAATTTTTCTATCACAATTGATGGTGTAGAGCTACGTAGAGTACATGAGGTGAAATTCTTGGGTGTAATTATTGATGACAAGATGTCATGGAAACAGCATATAAATTCTGTTAAAATTAAATTATCTAAATCTATTGCTGTGTTGTATAAACTAAAAGACTTGTTGAATGATAGGGCTCTTTATTTACTGTATAATTCAATCTTTGTTCCACATTTAATTTACTGTCTGGAGGTTTGGGGGAAAGCTTGTAAAACTATAACAAACTCTATTTTTATCTTACAGAAGAGAGCTGTGAGAATTATTTCTAGAAAACCTTATTGTCATCCCTCAAATATATTGTTTAAACAACTGAAAGTACTGAAGTTTTATGATTTGGTGGACTATAATATTTTGTTAGTAATGTATAGGGCTCATAAGAATATGCTACCCTCAAATATTCAAATGTGTTTCATTAAGAGAGAAAGCTGTTACAGTTTAAAGGGAACTGAAATTTTTATAAAGCCAAGGTATAGGACCAGTTTAAAGGGACGGTTTATTTCAAATATGGGAATCGAATTATGGAATGTTTTGGAAATTGATGCTAAAGATGTTGACTCTATGATTAAATTTAAAAAAATTATTAAATCTAAATTGTTCACAAAATACTAAAGATGGATGAACAAAATACTAAAGTTTTAGTTAAGCGTCTAACATACTAATTATTGTTGATTGTGAAAATTACTCTTTTCAACTGTTATTTCTATAATGATTATGTTTTGAATTGATTGTTTGAAATTGTTTTGTTTTTGAAAAAAAGGGGCAGACATAATAAGAATTCTTCTTCTTTCTGCCACCTTTCATTTTATGTATTCTTTTTTTCACATATTTATGAAATGTTTTTTCTTTTTTATGTTTCAATGTAAAATGAATAAATTTAATTTAAAAAAAAAAAAAATAAAATACAAGCGGCTGAAATGAGTTTTCTCCGCAGGGTGTCTGGACTCTCCCTTAGAGATAGGGTGAGAAGCTCAGTCATCCGGGAGGGACTCGGAGTAGAGCCGCTGCTTCTCCACATCGAGAGGAGCCAGTTGAGGTGGCTCGGGCATCTGGTTAGGATGCCTCCTGGACGCCTCCCTGGTGAGGTGTTCCGGGCATGTCCCACCGGGAGGAGACCCAGAGGAAGACCCAGGACACGCTGGAGGGACTATGTTTCTCGGCTGGCCTGGGAACGCCTTGGGATTCCCCCAGAGGAGCTGCTCCAAGTGGCTGGGGAGAGGGAAGTCTGGGCCTCCCTACTTAGGCTGCTACCCCCGCGACCCGACCCCGGATAAGCGGAAGAAAATGGATGGATGGATGAAAATCAGAAAACACTAAACAAACTATAAATTAACATACAGGTATTTAAAATATACTGTACTATATACACCCCCCCACCTCCCACCACCCCCAAAAACATATATTTTTAAATTAAAATAAAATTACCCTCAATCATGCAGGTAAATAAATCACATAAACGTTGAATCATGTCATCTGGACAGTTATTTTTTATTATTTTTTATTATTTAAATATACTGTCCAGATGACATGATTCAACAGTTTTTTTGATATGCTATATACATTTCTTTTAAGGATTTGGAAGAATAACAACAGTGACAGGCATTATAGAATGAAAAGCAACTACGTACGTACAGTGATCTTGTACAAGTGATTGTATTGAATTTTTGAAAAGAGGACATCGAAATGGATGAGCTGAACTTTAAGGTCCATTGCAGATGTTTCCAGTCAACTGCAGCAAACAACTGGAATGAGGAGCGACCAAAGGAGGTATGCTTTAGGAAATTGAGGAGGTTACTGTTACTAGAACGCAAAATGTGATTTGGATTGTGAATGGTAAAAAGTGACTGTAGGTAAAACAGGGTGTTTCCGATGAGTTTTGTAAATAAACAGAAACCAGTGTACTTTGTATTTGTCTATGAGAATGAAAAGATTGTCAGTTTATCAGGGAGTACAAATCACAGTGGTGTGTATTAAAAGTAGCTCCAGTTACAAATCAGATAACATTGTGACAGATAGCATCCAGTTTGTGATGGCGAGATTCATTGCAGACTTGTAAACCCCATCATCATAATCCAGGATTGGAAGCATTGCCATTTTAATCAGAAGTTGTTTTAAAGAGCATGTGAAGGAAGATTTATTGCAGTAAAGAAAGACAATGCAAGATTTTACATTTGAGAACAGGGTGCTTATGTGGGTTTCAGATGCGAGTTTGCTGTTGATCCAGATACCAAGATACTTATGGCTCTTGGCAAACCCAATATCTACCATTCCAGGAAGAAATTTGAAAGGGGCACTCAACTTGTGGTAGGTTTCTGTTAAAAACTATACATTCAGTTTTGTCTGTGTGTTTGGCTCAAATGTGGACCAGTGAAGCCTGTTGAATCAAAAGGAAGCTAGTAGTCAGGGAGGAACTGGATGTATGGATAATGGTATCATCAGCATATGCATGTACATGACAATTGCCTACTGCAAGGGGAATGTTATTGATATAGATTTGGAAAAAAATATGCCACAAAATGCTTTCTTGTGGGACACCATTCTGAGCTTTCACTGCCTTTAAAAAATGGGATGACGGCAGAAGACTTCCAGTCTTGGGGAAGTGCATCAGTTGGAAGTGAGAGATTAAAAATGCAGGAGACGGGTCTGAAATAATTTGAGCTGTTTATTTTAGAGTATGTGGTTCCAACGCATCCAGACCAGTGGATTTATGAGTGTCCAGGCTGAACAGTTCACCAAGAACCTCAGATTTCTGTATATGAGCTTTAATAATAATAATAAATAATAATACATTTTATTTGTAGGCTCCTTTTTTGGCACTCAAGGCCACCTTAAATTGCCAATCATAAATGAAAAATGGAGGAACACTGAGGCAGATGAGTGGATGACAGGAGAACAAATAGGAGTACCAAAACTGTCCTTGCATGGACAGCACGCCTCAACAAAGTGCCTGTTGAAGTGGTTTACCATTTTGGATTTGTCTGTGATAACAAGGCCATCATATTTAATAACAGTGGGCAAGCGTGAGGGAATATTGTTGTTTTCCATTGTTCTGAATGTATTCCAAAATTTTTGAGGATTGGGACTACTGGCTGTCAGTTGCCGCCTTGTATGATTGCAAGTCAGTTACTTTGTAAGAAGCTTTATATGCCACAGTTTGTTTGCAGTGGATAAGCTCAGACAGGTCAGGACTGAACCAGGGGTTGAGACCATTTTTACTCTAATCTCTTTGAGAGGGGCGTGTTTGTTCACAACTGCTCTAAATGAGGTTTTGAAATACGCCCAAGCATCTCTGACCTCAGCCCAATTCTATGCCAGTTCACATTTTCCAGGTCATACAAGAAAGCCAATACAGTACTGTACATTGAAGGGGAAAAAAAAGGCGTTTGAAAGTGATTAAAAGAGGATTCCTTGGCGTAGTACCTTTGCAAACACAGGCTATATCGCAATGATCACTAAAGCGTTGGCAGAACATCCACACCTGATTACTGTTTGAAGGTAGTGTAATTCAAGATGGCCTCACGGTCTTGGAAATCACAAAAAATAGCTATGATTCAGTCACATGTACAGATGTTGTTCTAAAATTTGATGTGGTTGTAGCCGAGAGTCATTCATAGTCCAGGTGTTCCCTTTCACATGAGATCTTTGGTAAACAATTTAAATGTTGGAGTAAATGATGTTTGCCAGGTTAACAAAAAAATCTCATGAACCACTGGACAGATTTGAAAGAAACTCTTAAAGGAGACCACATATTGGTTTTATAAATTTTATGGTATGTCTGTGGGCTATCCAGACCATGTTCATTCAATTTAATGCACAAAATAATTCTTAGATAATAAAATACCCCCTTTTTAGTTCTGCCTTTTCTCATTTCCGTTCTGGACAGGCTCTTCATGATAATGAGCTCTGAAGGCCACGCCCTTCAAAAATCTGTTTACATTAACTCCGCCCTCTGAAACAGCCAGTATCTTTGCTGCACTGCTTTGAGATTTTCATTAATGAAAAGTGCTTTATAAATTGAATTCATTATTATTATTATTATTATTATTATTATTATTATTATTATTATTATTATTATTATCTCTAATCTGTTGTTGTTTTAAAATTAGCTCTTTTTTATTACTCATTTGACTTACTGTTAGTGCTAGCTTAAGATAACTTACCGAAAGCCGTCTGCGCGCGCCGCCATTAGCTGCTCCCTTTAGGCATTAGCCCACCCGAATCCGAGGCTAATGATAGCTCTTCCTCCTCCGCCCGCTTAGCTCCGCTCGTTGCATGCGGCGCTTTGGGAGCGATCGCTGCTCCAGTCCAGACACATACACAAAGTTCACCGAGTGTTTCCAGTTAATTTATCCGTATGAGGCAACCTCTGACCGGACCCACGGACCTCAAAAGCCAGCAGTTCCCAGCAGCTCCCGCCCGCAGATGGTCCCTTCGCCGGCGGTCTGCTCGTTTTACGTATGCCGGCTGCTCGTTGGGAGCGATCGCTAATACGCTAAAAATTGAACTAAAACGTAAAAATAACAATTATACTTTATTTATAAAACCATTTAAAACAACCACAGCTGCAACAAAGTGCTGTACACATGAAATTAAGAACATTTCAAAGTCAAAGTCAGAGTCAATTTTATTGTCAAAACTGCAATATGTAGGCTACGGGACATTGAAATTGCATTCCTCTCTGTCCCTCGGTGCAACAGTAAACATTTAAACACTAGAACACTAAAACATTTAATAAACATAAGCATAAAATGAAATAATAAAAGTGTAATACTGTCCTGAGTTTTTGCATAGTAGTTTTTGCATAGTAGTAGTACGAAAGTATGAAAAGTTACAACAACACTAAAACACTAAACATTTAATAAACATAAGCATAAAATGAAATAACAAAAGTGTAATACTGTCCTGAGTTTTTTGCATAGTAGTATAAAAGTGTAAAAAGTATATCTATAAAATAAAATGAAAGTTCTGGCATTGACATTTGTAATAGAGTGACAAAGCAGCATATGAAGTTTATGTACACAGTATATGTATGAGGTAGTTGATATTGGTATAGAGGTACAGTGGCATATGTAATAAGGCTAGTAAAAAAAATTATATATATATATATATATATATCAGCAGTAGTGTAGATATAAAAAGTAGTGTAAATGTAAACAGTAGTAATAAATGTAAACAGTAGTAATGAATGTAAACAGTAGTAATAAATGTAAACAGTGAATGTAAACAGTAGTATGACTATAGGCAGTAATGTAATACAAACATTAGTGCAAATATAAGAAGTAGTGCAAACTGAATGAGCACATGACCGTGAGTTGAGTGAATAACTCGTTTTGATGACACAGAGTCCAGTGTTAAAATCTTTGTGTTGTGTGGTAATGTGTGAAAGTTTTTTGTGTTAAGGCAGTAGAAGTGGGAGGGAGGGCAGAGCAGCTAGAGAGGTATAACATTTAAACAAAAGATGAGATGAAATCAGGAAAAACAAACGTCACGTCTTTTATACTGAAGTGGGTTGAGCCTAACCAGGGGTTGCTAGGTGAGGGGCTGGATTCAGGTTTGGGTTGGGTTTTGGCTGCGGCTTGTGACATCACAAACCGCAGGATTTGAAAACGAGACATTTATATCCCTGAAAAATAAATCTACTTAGAGTAAATATACCACTGGGTGCATTTCTTTGGCCCTAGGACTGTTTTTTTAAGAAGTAAATACCCAAAGTAGAGTAAAAAAACCATTGAAAAGTGAATTTTGCATCTGTGGTCCCCTTTAAACCAAACGCTGGGTGTACAGCTACAACTATTTACTTTTGGAGTCTAATTCAAGATAGTAACAGTAATAGTTATACTTAAATGTTCCATCACCACTTAATAAGGTGGTATTCTGAAGTATCTACTGTGAGATCACTCTGCCCACTGAGCAGAGGATAATCATGGCATAACAAATGTCTGCTGTGTCAAATAAAGCTTGTAATTATGGCTTTGGTTGTATTTGCTACATTATTGTTGGCCCTCATTTTTTAGCATTTGCTGATGGATTGTTGAAGTTCATTACTGTTGGAAATCTGTTGGCACTTTGGTGAGCCATGGAATTTTTTTGTATTAAAAAAAAAACACATCTGACATGTCTCTAAAATGTTCAGATAAAATCTAACAGACAAACAACCATTCACACTCTGACTCACACCTATGGTGAGTTTAAAGTGAGCAATCGGTCTGACATGCATGGTGTTTTTTGGGTCTGTGGAAGGAAACCAGAATACCTGGAGAAAACCCACACATGCACAGAGAGAACATGCAAACTCCATCCAGAAATGTCCCAGTCAGGATTTGAGCCAGCAACTTTCTCATTGAGAGGCTGCAGCTCTACCAACTGTGCCATGATACCCCCCTTGTAAAATACAATACTGTAGGCCTATGTATAACTGAAATCATATTTCAGGAAAATATGTAAGAAACAAGTGAAAATATGAAAAAATAATAATGATTATAACTAAACCCCAATGGGCACCAAATTCCAAATAATAAATGTAACTTTATTTATATTTATATATTATTTTTGATGAACCAGTTTAAAACAGTCAAGTGAAGATAAAAAGGAAATAAGTTATGCAGCATCAAAGTTCATGCTCAGTAATCCAGTTACAAAATACAACATTGTTCAATCAGGTCCTCTGGACAGTTTCTTAATTTGTCTGGATGTTTTGTCCTTCATCCGAAGGACTTCATCAGTCTGAGGAGCCACAACAAACTCAGTCCCACAAGCAGCACACTAAGTGGACCAACCAGTTTGATGGTGATAAGATGGTTTCTGGGGCCTGCCCTCTCCCCCGTCAACTCCTCTGAGGCAGCCATGGCCAAAGTGGTTCAAGCACACTCTGGACTGGTTGGTCCACTTTGGGAGTGTGCTGCTTGTGGGACTGAGTTTGTTTGTGGCTCCTCTGATTAATTACCGTAGGTCCTTTGGATGAAGGACGAGACATCTCAACAACAAAAAAAGGAACAGTCCAGATGACCTGACTGAATGCAGTTGGAAGTTCTGCAGCATTAAACAACATTTTGTTTGTCTCATTTGTCTCCATGTGTCCCTGTGATGGACTGGAGACCTGTCCAGTATGTCCCCCACCTCTCACATAATGACTGCTGGACATGGGCACCAGTGACCCCCGTGACCCGGAAAAGAAAAGGGGAGTAAAGAAAAGAGATGGATGGATGGATGGATAAATTAATGAGCAAACAGGGACAAAACCAAAGTGGATTGCTGCCATAAAACTCCTGTCACAGAAATGTTACAGATTTTATGCAAGAACGTTTTTATAAACCTTTAAACCATCATCTGTTTTGCATTAAACTTCCATTTCAACACAAATCAGATTATATTTCTGCTGGAAGGCATTTGCATTGCACAGGAAATGCTACCGCTAGCTACTGCCACTATTCATCTTTGCAACTAATCATAATAATCCATGTAATTAATCATGGATCATAACATTAGGATAGTCTAAATCAGGGCTATTCAACTAAATTGCTCAGTGGGCCACAGTTACTGAAAGCCAAGAGCTCAGGGGCCGGACATCCAGTAGTACCGTATTTTCCGGAATATAGGTCGCATTGTCCAATTACTGCCAAAGAATTGGAAAAATCCATATACAGCTCGCACCTGGATATAGGTCGCACCTACATCAAAATGTGGACCGTGTTTAGCTCTGCTGCAAATGTCTGCCACAGGAGCGCACAGCAAGGCTTTTAAGAAGATTAACACTTAAAAACAATTATTTGTTTGATAAAAATTATAGCAAATATGTGTCTGAGCTGAACTTTTCTTTAATAAATGAATAATTTTAGCAGGATAAACACCTAAAAATATATTTGTTAGCTGACATTATTGTAAGAGTGTGTCTCAGTTTAATTTTTGTTAATAAATGATTACAAATCAGCTTATTTTATAAAAAGCCATAAATAGGTTGCACCTGAATATAAATAATAATAATAATAATAATAATAATGAATTTAATTTACAACGCACTTTTCATTAATAAAATCTCAAAGTGCTACAAAGTGCAACAAAAGCAAAAATCATATAAAACAAGTAATAAAATCAAGTAAAATCAATAATAATATCAAATAAGATCAAAGATAAAATCATGTGGAGGCAGAATAGGCTTGCTTAAAAAATAAATAAATAAATAAAACAAATAATAAAATCAAGTAAAATCAATAATAATATCAACTAAGATCAAGGATAAAATCATGTGGAGGCCGAATAGGCTTGCTTAAAAAATAAATAAATAAATAAAACAAATGATAAAATCAAGTAAAATCAATAATAATATCAAATAAGATCAAAGATAAAATCATGTGGAGGCAGAATAGGCTTGCTTAAAAAAAAGTCTTTGAGCCGTTTTTAAAGTCAACCAATATAGGTCGCAGCATGCAAAAATTATAAAAAGCCGCGACCTATATTCCGGAAAATACGGCAATTGTCATTAAATAAGTTTGTTTTATGGTTTAAAATCTAGTTCTATTTAAAAATGAACCCAGTGGTGGGCCGAACTGAGTCCACCCGTGGGCCTGATTTGGCCTGTTGAATAGCCCTGGTCTAAAGCTTTCTAAAATTGTGTTTGCATGAGTCCTGTATCAATATTTTACTTAACATTTTTAGAAAACGTCAGCAGTTGGACTAACCATACGCTCAATAAACTGTCCCTCCAAACTAAAGTTCTTCAAGGGTCTATCTATAACAGGTAAGATAATAATTGTTCATCTTCACAGAACACCACTTGCCTTACCACTGCAGGGCCTGTGACGCAGTGGTTGGACAGCCGACTCAGGGACCAGAAAGCTGCCGGTTTGGCTGCCCTCCATGTCAGTATGTCATGCTGTCCTTGAGCAAGACACCTGTTCCCTAACTGCTACCTGAAAATTTAAATGGCTGCCTGTGCTCATATACTGGTAACTCACTTAAAAATATGAACTATCACTTTAATGTCAACAAAAGAGGATATTGAGGCAATCCATATGTGGAGCTTGCCCACTGAAACTCACAGTCTGTCATTTTCTTCAGTTTGCTTCTTCTTTCATGCTTGTGACCCACATGTGTGTCTCCATTTTCAGTGTGTGTACAAGCAGCCAGAGCCTTTTGTAAAACAGGCTGCAGATGTTCAGAGCTGACATAATGACGCGACACACCCTCAGATGCTTCATGTGACTTTGCCTCGTTAAAGCAAATTTACTGCAGACGCATTCAGATCGCAGAGTGTTCCAGTATGTGTGCAGCAACGCAGAGACTGCAGCGAAACAGGTGATGTTAGTCCAGTGATTCATTACAGTGGCTTTATGTTCCATCGCTGCCTCGTGCGTGCTATTCTTGCTGGAATGTTCCACTACCTGTGGGTGTTAATGAGCTGATGAGAGAGTTGACGCACGAAAACATGCCATTTAAGTGAAATTTATGAGAACAGGATGAAGCTGTAGCAAACCTGGTCATTTTTCCTCTTAGTGTAAGGGCCGAGATACAGTGAAGCAGACTCCGTATACGCGCGTATATGCCCGTATACGCGCGTATACGGAGCCTCTGCTACAGCTCGGCTGATGTTCTCGCGTAGATTCTCGTGTTTTCGCTCCAAATTCTACGTCATTTCCTCCGTACCGTCACTTCCGATCGTCACTTCCGGTAGTTTTTCGCTCCACGGAGAGGACTCAACTGAGCTCGCTGATTGGTCACTTTGACACGCCTACTGAAATGATTGACAGATTTCAGTCAGCTCAAAGTGAAACCTATCGTGAGCAGCTCGCTCAGACTTCTGCGGTGTTCTGATACGGTCTTTCTACTATATATGTTATAAAAAGTTCTCTCAGAAATAAAAATAATAACAGGGAGTGCTTTTCCTGCAGCCCACAGCCCACCAGGGAATATATAAAACATCGCGCACCCAGGTAGGACCTGAATTCATTCATTTCATTCATCGAGTGAACGGAGGAAGAAGCGGTTACTTGACTTTAGGCAAAAAAACAAAAGAAAAGGCCCGATCAGCGATAAAAAAGAGGAATTTATTTCATTTGTGTAACATACAAAACAGTCCGGAGCCGGGGAAGTTTAGGTCAGACACCGCGCATCGCGTATGCGAATCGCGTATGCGTAGTAAAAAAATACCTTTGCGCGTACTTGCCCTGAGGGGCTACGCGGGGCTACGCTGCGTACGGGGCATACGTACGCTGCGTATTGGCGTATCGTGAGGACGCGCGAGTGTATCTCGGGCTTCAGAATGCCTCTGTGTTTATATGCGTGACATCATGTGAGCATGGTTCTTGTCCAGAGGTCATTGTCTCTGGGTCCAGACAGCTCCCTTTCAGATTCTCAATGGCTTCACTTCACTAATCTGCTGCAATTACGCCTCACAGCCAGCTCACTCGCACACATCAACTCCATCGCTCTCCACACCCCTATGGCTCAGGGGATTCAAAACTATAAGCACTTCGAGGGATCTCACTGTGCATATACTGTATGTCATCCATGCAATGGGATTTTTACCCTACCATCACAAAGCTCCAAGGACTTCCCTTAATTATTTAGAGTAAAAAAAAAAGGCAACATGCCTCAGAGTGAAAGGATTTCCCACTGCAGTAAAAACACGAGTCTGCCTGGTCACGCAGCTGTGACGCATATTTTCCGCATGTGTCATCAGCCAGCTTGCCCCAGGCTGTGTGGAGAGGCTGTTCAGTTAAAGCCACACCTGACTGGGAGTATGTGAGGTGAGTTAAAGGGGACGTCCACACGAGAAGGAACTCATCTTTGTTTTTAATTCCAAAATAGCAGATTGATCAATTACTATGAGTAATTACTGCAATTTTCCCAAAGGTTTCAGGTTTAGATTAGCATCATAGAGTAATCATTATCAATTAGCTGAAGTAGTATGATGCTTGCAGAGGAAAATATTAACATTTACAACAATAAACTGAATGACAGATCAACATTACACGTATTCTGTCACCTATTTTCCATTCTAGACTATTATTTTGAAAGAGTATTTTGACATTCATGAAGTAGTTAAAAGTTTCAGTTAGCACAACAGCAGCTAAAAACTAAAACTAGCAGAGCTATAGCTAAAAGTCACAGTCAGCTTTATTTATAAGCACATTTAAAACAGCAGCTGTTACCAAAGTGCTTCACAATAAGATTAAGGCATGTAATTAAGGAAAAATAATAACAAGAAGTATGAAAAGCATCAAAAATAGAAACGTAAAAAGCATCCAAACAGTAGCTAAAAGCTCATATTTGCAAAATTGTGGCTAAAAGTTTAAATTAGTAAAACAGTGGGTGAAAGCTCAAGTAAGTGTAGAAAGATTATGAACTGTACTGTACAGAGTCCTTTAAATAACCTCTGTTTGGAGAAACAGTTGAATTTTTTAAAGACGTTTGTTTTTCTAAAGCTACTATAATCTCAAAACCTTCAGTGCGGTTCAAGAAAAGGTTATTTAAGAAACCCTTTTTTCCCATCATTTTAAAGTTTGAATTACCGTATTTTCCAGAATATAGGTCGCAGCTTTTTATCATTTTTGCATGCCCTGCGACCTATATTCAGGTGCGACCTATTTATGGCTTTTTATAAAATAAGCTGATTTGTAATCATTTATTAACAAAAATTAAACTGAGACACACTCTTACAATAATGTCAGCTAACAAATATATATTTTTAGGTGTTTATCCTGCTAAAATTATTCATTTATTAAAGAAAAGTTCAGCTCAGACACATATTTGCTATAATTTTTATCAAACAAATAATTGTTTTTAAGTGTTAATCTTCTTAAAAGCCTTGCTGTGCGCTCCTGTGGAAGAGACATTTGCAGCAGAGCTAAACACGGTCCACATTTTGACGTAGGTGCGACCTATATTCAGGTGCGACCTATATATAAATTTCTCCAATTATTTGGCAATAATTGGACAATACGACCTATATTCAGGTGCGACCTGTATTCCAGAAAATATGGTATCTGGTATTTGCTCTAAAGTTATTTGCTTGCTCAGATAGTAACAGAAGTCGTAGCCTTTTTCGTAATACAGTAATCCCTCACATCTCATGGGGGCGTTCCAGACACACCTGCGATAGGTGAAAATCAACCAAGTAGGGACATTACCGGAACATTTATTTTAGTATTTATATATGTTTTAAGGCTCTATAAAGTCAGAGGTCTTTGTTCAGGTGATGAACACAGTTATGGGGAGTTGCTGGCGCTGCTTCTTTTTCTCAAAAGAGCAAACAGACTGATGATACAGTTACTGAGCCAATCAGCACCCAGGATGCAGAGCACAGTGCTCGGGTTGGTCGCCTTCCATCAATCAACCGACCATGTGTCATGTACAATCTTACATTGAAAGCCCACGAAGCAGTGAGTCTGCGAAAGTCGAACCACGTAGTAGCGATGGACTACTGTACTATTATGATTTCTGGAACTCAAGTACAAAGTATAATGTTAAAATGATGGTGGTGTGAAGGCAAATTATATTACAGTATATTCACACGAACCTCTATAGGATCTTTGAGACCGAAGCTGTTTTAGGAAAGCAGTAATCCACCCGGGCCTTGGCCTTTCTCAAATCATCTATTCTGAATAAAGCTCCATTTCTTCTAACTAAAGTCATTCAAAGGGTGTATCAGGTAAGATAGTTACTGTGTAGGATATTTCAACTGAACCCCACCTGAAAAGGTCTGGACGTTCACGGTCAGATTGGTTGTCAGTCGTTGCCTTCCTATCAGTGAAGCTGGATGTGTTACAGAAAATATCCAGTTTAATTTCAATTCAGTTTATTTACTGTATATAACGCTAAGTCGCAACAGAAGTCATCTCAGGGCACCGAACAGAAACAATCATATATATAAAATAATAATTTAACATTAATTATCTGAGGAGCAGACTGCTTTGAATTTAACTTCATCACTGACTCTCATCTTGAGCACGCATGAAGGCGACAGTGGAACGAAAAACTCCCTCATGAGGAAGAAACCTTTAGCAGAACCAGGCTCATGACAAGAGGCCATCTGCTTCGACCAGCTGGGTTTGAAAAGAACAGATACACAATGGCAGGTCAAGAATCATGTTAGTGGCTCAACGAGGCTAGCCTGTATAAATAAAGGTTGAATGAATATAGAAATAGTATCAAATGAAAACTATTCAATTGTAACAATTCATTTAAGGAAATGAGGTCAATTTGTCCTCCAGTAGTCTAAACCTATAGAAGCATAATAAGCCAACCCTAACTATAGGATTTATCAAAAAGGAAAATCTTAATCCCATGCAGTCTTCAAACTGGACAATGTGTTAGTCTCACGGACAGAAACTGGAAGTTGGTTCTACAAGAGAGGAGCCTGAGAACTGAAAGATCTTCCTCCCATTCTGCTTTTGGAAACTCTAGGAACCACAAGTAAACCTGGCGTCTGAGAGAGAAGTGCTCTGTTAGGAAAATATCAGAAACAGAATCAGAATGCTTTTTATTATCCTTGCACAGTGAAGTACAATGAAATTACTTTCCATCTTAAGGATCGACAGAAGGGGCTGCAGCTTCTGCGCTGTCCCTGTTGTTTAGATAAGGAAAAGATAAGAAAAATATATGAAACAATAAGATCTGTAATATAAATGGAGCTAGGGCTTTGAGAGCTTTGCAGGTTAGAAATAAGATTTTGAATTCATACATATACTCTACATACATATTCATACAAACACACTCTAGGTGCTGACAACTTAAATAAATGGCACATACTGTTTATTTTATGTTTCGGTCTAATGCAAAAAAAAAAAAAAAACATCTCCTAGAAAACACGTCACAAGAAAAGTTGTTTTTGACTATTTTTCACATCTTCTAAAATAAAATGTTGTTGAATCCAGGTCAGCCTTTTTCTGTTTCCCACCGCTGACTGTTAATGCCAGCACACACAACTTCTCCAGGAAACAACTCTGTGTAAACATGTTACCTTTTGAACCTTTTTGTTGTGTCAGGTCTCAGGGAAGTTCATAAAATGTACAATATTTGCATAATAAAAAAGAGAAGAAGAATAAAACAAAGGTTTGCACGTAAGTGAACCCTTGTTTAGGGAAACAAACTTAGAACAAATACTGTACATTCATTAAACATGACATTTAGCCAGATGTATTCATAATGCATCGTATGTGTTGGAGTGAACTGTGTTTAACCTCAGGAAAGGCTTCCTTTGGTGAGAAGGCAGGCTGCTCCTGCAGGTCAAACCTGTTCCTTTTCAAAGGAACTCCGTGGAGCGTCTGGCCTCTGTGTTGCTGCGTGCTAACCCCTCTGAGCTCATTAAACTCTTAATATTCTTCTCTCCTTCCTAACAAAACCTCATCCCTCACAAGATATTGCATGCTCACTGGCTGAACCACACAGTCCTGCCCCCTCACACATGCAGGCACCCACTCACACAAAGCCCCGCAAAGCTTTCCTGACCAAATGCATGCCTGGCTGCTTGCTTACACGCTCACACACACATACACACACACACGACTGCTGCAAAGCACTCTTATTTAAACTGATGTGAGTGCTGTCACGACATCCGACTAGTCCTATTTGTTCCACAGAAGCCTTGGCGTGAGAGAGCAGGGTCACCCCACTGGCTCTCATGCAAATCCATTCAGCAGCACACACTCTCTCACATACACACACACCCACACTCACACGCAAGCACACATTTATTAGTCCTGCAGATAAGCAACAAGACAGGGAGGCATACGTGAGACCATAATGTCATAACGATTTTCAAGCTGAGAAAAAACTGATAAAAAAGAACCACTGAGACAGGAGAAAGTAGGAAAAAGTTCAAATAAATAAATAAAAAATATGCACTCAGAATCACAGCTTACTAATTCCATTAGTAAAACACATGATGTTTACAGTTTCCAGCAAGCTGATTGACGCGCTTTTTGTCCCAAGATGTACTGGGACTATTCTATTTATAAAACTAAACTTCAAAGTTTTTTGTTTTATTTTTGTATCTTTACTGCTGTTAAATTTGTTAGGATGTACGGGATCAGCCACCTTTTGGTAACTGATGGAGATGTGAAAGGTCACAGATGTTTTTCACTTATTCATGTCAAACGTATATGAACTATAAATGAGTGTTTTGTGTGGACAGAGTGCAGCTGCAGAAGCACGGAGCCTTCACTTCATAAACTCAAGACCCTAAGCAAAGAGGCTGCAAGAGTCGTCTGACCTCGAGTCTGACTGAGAACATTATTAAAAGACATTTTCTTATGCTCTCTTTGAGCAGACTTGGAGACGAAGCGCCATGTAAACATCTTGATGTTTGCATTTCAACTCTGTTCCATCGTGCAAGATTAAACCTGGGATGAAAATATCTTCTCCTCTCCTGTGTGGCATATTTATTTAATGAACTACTAAGGATAATATTAAATTATCCTAACAGTAATCAAGAGGCCCAGCAAACTTGTATGAGGCATCTTCTAGCCACAAGTGATGCAAAGTGTTTCCAGTTGTATTAAAGGCCACTTTCACCGTCCTACATAATAATAATACTAATAATACAAATATCACCACAATAAAAGTACCCTCATAAAATATTAGTATAAAATCCAACAAAGTTAAGTCGGGTCCTCTGGACGGTTTATTTTGGTTGAAACGTTTCGGCTTTCATCCAAAAGAGACTTCATCAGTCTGAGGAGCCACAGTCTTATGTAAGATATTATGTGAGTCAGTGTTAAACTGACACACTTTACCTTAATTAATTACTTATTCAGGTTGAATAGTAATCCACGGATTCTTTTCTTTTTTCAGGTTTACCATAATACTTCTGTGATCATTTATGATGAATGGTGAAACATAGACCCACAAAGTGACAATGAAACGTTGATTTCAGTCGGTATGCCAGAGACACTACCTTTTATTTAAAATAACTCAACTAAAATTAACACCAATGTACACTTGATTGATTGATTTCAATTTCTTACGAATTAAACTAATCAGCAAACTTAATTGTAAACAACAGACATGAGTAATGAGGGTGACAGTATTATTCTTATCTGTAGGCTCTTAGCTTCAAATTTAGTTACCAGCTTAAAATGAGATGGGGGAAGGAGGAAATAGGAGGAGAGGAAGAAATAGTTTAAAGGAAATTAATTGTCTTGAGTATATGACCAGAAATGACACTTTCCATCAGACTTCTGCTGAATCCCAGGTACGTTTGTAAACAGCTGACTCATTACCTTTAAGACGACAGCCTGGTGAGAGAAGACACCAGCCTTTCAGACGCACAGAGTCCTTGCAGGTCCGGTACGCCCAAGCTAGAACGTTTACTTTCAACGTCTCCTGGGGTCCGCGTGGATCATCAGAAATAGTGGCAGCTCCTGGTTGACACCAAGACAATACGCTCCTCGAAGGAAAGTTCATTAAGAACTTTGAGCTTTTTTTTTTAGCTCTATTGAATTCATAATGGAATGTTATAAATTCTTGGCTGATAAACCAGTCTTTGACTTATGACTGCAGTTTATCTAGCCGTGAGAGAAAGGACATGAATAGTTCTTGCTGTCCAATCCGACTAAAGCGTTTAATGGAGAAAAAAAAAAAAACGCTTTTCCTAAAGTGTTGAAATCAGAAAACAGTCTCCTGATAGGTTCGTGGACCAGGAGGAGGAGTGAAAACGTGAGGCTTAGGGCCAGTTTACACGGCGCGTATTTTGAGTGTAACCGCTACTTTCTCTTTGCGACTTTGCTTATCGCCTACACGACGCTGCTGGCCCCCCTCTTTGACTCCGATACTTTTCTGACCCTGCTCTCAAGGTGGAAGTTTTTCGCTGACCCCCCGCTGATAATGTAAACATCTCCCGTGGAGCTTTTGTGTCAACCACATGCGCGCAGCCCGCATGCGCGGACAGTCTAGGGCAGGCTGACATTTCACGTGTCACGCTGCAAAATATAACAGTTTAACAATAATAAACAGTATTTATGTTGGCGTGGGAGATGTTTAAATTTATCTGAACTACAGTATCTATCTGGACTCGTTACATTTTTTAAACAGTGCGTAACGTGCTGTGAAAATGAAGACACCAGGTTTATTTTTTATTTATTTATTTATTCAGCACCACAAAGTTTACAACACAAACACTGAGAATTAAACTGAACACACTATTAAAACACGTGAACCGAACTGTAACTACGTTAATGAACTGGACTCTTGCTGTGTGTTCATCTGGACCCATCAGAACCTCAGAACCATCAGCCTGTTGGAACGACAGCTTCTCCACCTGGCAGAAATAAATAAATAAATAAAAACTCTGTTGTTGTGTGATCAAAGTAAACACAAGCAAACATTATATTAAGAACGTTGATTTACCTGCTGTAAGTCAGCTGTTTATCACGGAGTAAAGTCCGGTTCTGGTCCACAGTCCACTCAGCGTGTCAAATCTGTCGACTCTTGTCCAAAATCCAGCTTTAACTTATTGTTAACTTGTTGTTAGCTCAACTTTTAGCACAAAAGAAAGTAGCAGACTGCCAGCAGAGTGAGGCAGCACGCATGCGCAGTGGGTGAAGGTTCAGCAGCACGCATGCGCAGTGGGTGTAAAGGGGGGGGGCATGAGGGAGGGGGGAGATTCGAGCAGATCCGTGTCAGATCCGTGTCAACGCAAAACTTTTAAACTAATTAACATGCCCATAAGTTCCGTTTCCCCCACACAGTGTCCGTGTAAACAGGGCCTTAGGCTTCGAGGTCAACAGAGAGTCTGTTTAGAAAAGCAGAGAGGATTGTTTAAGGAAAGTGTCTAGAAATTAGAAGAATCGAGGAGCCAGTTATAAGATTACTGTCTGTCCATTTCTACACAAAACTACCAGGCCACTTTGACACGGGCCTTAAACTTTCACACAGTTTGGAACATCATCGTTGGTGCAGAATAAACCAATCAATCAATCAATCAATCTTTATTTATAGAGCCCCTTTCAGCAGCCAGAAGGTGCACAAAGTGCTGAACAATACAGAAATAAAAACAAACAATAAAAACAAACAATAAAACAAACAAAAAAACAACAACAATAAAAAACAGCCAGTTAAAAATTAAAAACAATTTAGACCTAACAAGAATGTCAAAGAACCACTAGGCATTAAAAGCCTGCCTGAATAAGAAGGTTTTTAGATTAGATTTAAAAGACTCCATATGAGTGATGGAGCGCAAGTCCAGAGGTAGCTTATTCCAGAGACTGGGTGCAACGAAAGAAAAGGCCCGGTCACCCCAACGTTTGTAGTTGGTCTTTGGAACAGATAGGAGAAATGTATTTGATGATCTCAGTGTTCTCCTATATTCGCGGACAGTTACAAGATCAGTCAAATACAGTGGGGCAAGACCATTAAGAGCTTTAAAAGTGAATAATAAAATTTTAAATTTAATTCTAAAATCAATTGGAAGCCAATGGAGAGAAAATAAAACAGGGGTAATGTGTTCACGTCTGGAGGTGTTTGTTAAAAGTCTAGCTGCAGCATTTTGGACCAATTGAAGGCGTTTAATGGAGGATTGGGAGATTCCCGCATATAGGGAATTGCAGTAGTCAAGCCTTGAGGTGATAAAAGCATGAATGGCCTTTTCTAAATCAAAACGATTTAAAAAAGGTTTAACTTTGTATAAAAGACGTAGTTGATAAAAACAGGCCTTGACTACAGACGCTATTTGTTTATCAAATTTTAAGTCCTTGTCAAATGTCACCCCCAAGTTTTTAATTTTTGGTCTGCATTTGGAAGTTAGAGCACCAAAGTTACAGGGAGCATCATCACCGAAGAAGATGCATTCTGTCTTTCCTTCGTTTAAAAACAAAAAATTACGGTGAAGCCACTGTTTAATGTCGGCAATACAATCAGCGTATGGGGTGAGAAGATTGCTGTTTTTGGGTTTCATTGGTAGATAAATTTGTACATCATCGGCATAGCAGTGAAAAGAAAAATTATGTCTGGCTATTACTGATCCAAGGGGCAGCATGTACAGTGAAAAGAGGAGAGGACCGAGAATAGAACCCTGCGGCACACCACAAGAGAGAACGGCAGTGGAGGAAGAAAGAGTGTCCAGCATGACAGAGAATGTTCTGTTGGTCAAGTAGGCAGTGAACCACTTGAGTGCTGTACCAGAAATTCCAACATAATGTTGAAGGCGAGATAGAAGGACAGTGTGGTCTACTGTGTCAAATGCAGCTGTGAGGTCCAGCAACACCAGTGCAACGGGACACTTGGCATCCATGGACATGGAAATGTCATTATGGACTTTTAACAAGGCTGATTCGGTAGAATGACGGGATCTAAAACCAGACTGAAATGTTTCAAAAATACCATGATGTTCTAAAACAGGTTGTAACTGCATAAATTTTTTTTTTTCTAAAACCAGCATTATAACGTATGATCATTCACACATATTGTAAAGTACAACACTGCTCATATGAATAACCAGGTGATGCTTTGATTATATTTGAATTAGACCAAAATTAAAAGTAGAAATAGTTTATTTGTGAGAGATTATGTTCTTAGACTCCAACTAAATGGAATAAATTGTGTTAAATATCTGTTTACTGAGAGCGTCAGTAAAAAGCATCACTGGAACAGTTCAAAGCCTCTCAGCATCTCAGTTGACCATGGTTGGGTCCACTACACTTATAAACAGCACCTTCGCATAGTGGGTCAACCAGTCTGATGGTGCTCCAACGGTTTCTGGAGTTCGCCCTCTCCTCCACCAGCTTGTTGGACTGATGAATTCCTTTGGATGAAAGACGAAACGTGTCAACAAAATGAAACTGTCCAGAGGACCTGACTTAACGTTGTTGGATTTTTCTACCTGGATTATTGAGCATCAGGACTAGTATAAAAATGTTCACTGCATGAGATTGCATTAATATCCTGTTTTTCCAGCTATTTTACAGTTTGTTGTTCATTCTTTTGTAACAGGTCTGCCGTTTTTGTATTCAGCTCTTGATATAACACTGTAGAAGTTTGAATTACAACACGGAATTATTGTATGAAGCTCTTCTTGTAGAGACATAATGCTGCACACTTATGATTTCACAGTTTTACTTTGATTACCTTTATTCTTCCCTCTGATAAGGCCATTCATGTCACATTTATAAACAGATTGTGATATGGGGGTATAGTTCTAAGGTGACAGCTATCCCAACTTTCTGACAGGACCGTTAGTGGCTGTCTAAACCATATCCTGTCAGATACCACCAAACTATCATGTGGGGTTCCTCAGGGTTCTGCTTTTGGGCCACGCCTGCTCTCACTGAATATCCTTCCTCTCAGAGAGATATTTAATACATTTAAATCCATCTTTTGTGCAGAAGACTCATTGTTTTGTTGTTTTTAATTTTAATTTACTTGAACATCAATCTGAAATAGATGATTGATTAAAATCACATTTAGTTAAACTCTGATAAAAACAGAATGTCTGATTGTTGTTCGTGGCAGTATGGTTACACTATTCAAACAACAAATTGGCAAATTAAATTCTGCTGTCAAATCAAACCTAAGGACTATGGGTGTTATTTTTGACCACCAGTCACTCCAAACAGCTGGATTAGATTAGTTGTAATTTATTTTAGAAATATTTACAAAAATGGAAGTCTGGTGTAAAACATGAACCAACCTGCTGGTAAGCTAGAAACATGCTACCGGTACCGTAGTTATTTTAATTTAATTAGCTACAATTCTTTTATTTTTACATTTATTATTACCTGGTTTAACAAAAACCCATGTTTGTCTTCAGCTGGTCCAAAATGCTGTTGAAGGCCTTTTAACTTGGACGAACAAAAGAACTCATAATAAATTTAATTAAAACCAATTTAATTCAATTCAGTTAAATTCTGTTCATTTATAAAGCGTCAATTGTCAACAAATGTTATCTCAGAGCACTGTTCAAAAGCATCCACTTTAAAAAGCCAATCACCGTAGTAAAAGTTTCTCTAAGGAAGCCAGCAGACTTGTTGAATCTTCTCCGTCGCAGTCTCCCAGCACAATGGCAACAGTGGAAAGGAAAAACTCTCTTTTAGCTAGAAGAAACCTCCAGCAGAAGCAGGCTCAGGATGAGCAGCCATCTGCTTCGACCGGCTGGGGAAAGAAAGGAAACTCCTGTTTCAAAGCCTCTCGGCTGCTACCTTTTAATTTTAGATTTAATTTAAAAACATGAATTTTACCTGTCAGGGTTTACTTCATAAACAAGCTCCTGTGTGTATTTATGAATTGTTTAAGTGTTGCAATTTATCCTAAAGCAGAAACTGCTAGTTGTTCTTCAGAACCAATTGAAGACTTCCCAAACATCTTGCCTGCAGAATAAACTCCCCTTGTTTTATGATGCACTGACCGAGTTGAGTCTTTTAAAAAGCAGCTCAAGACGTTTTATTAGCTTTTTTGCTTGTTTTGTATTTTACTATGAAGCAAATTAAGAGTTTTATCTGTAAAATGCACTTTTCAATTAAGCTCCTAGATATAGACGTGTGTGTCCACAACTCTTCTCGAGAAGACAGTAAACATGATCCCATTTGAGGAGACCCACAGTTCTGTCTGTGGAATTATGGTTTTTGTGATATTTTGTGGTGAGTTGAGCATTTTGTCCAGCCCGTAGAGCCCAAGCATGTCAAGCAGAGCAATATTATTCTTCTCATGCCAAAAAAGATTAGTGGGTCATGCTGAACCCTATTTCCCCCTAAATCCGTGCACGCACACTCACCCCCTCCACAAACACACACACATTGACTGTCGTCGTGCCCCCCCCCCCCCCCCTCCAAGTAGACGCACTCAAGCTCACACTCAGCACTCTTCATTATGCACTTGCCCACACGGCATGGCGTGCTGGAAACAGACTCGATACACGCCAAGCTCCTGGTCCCTGCAGGCTCAGCGCCTCCAAAAACACTGATGCACCTTCCCAAATTAGGTTAATTTGTTTTTAACCACACAGATTGTGCAAAATACAGTCTAGTGCTTTGGTACAAAACGATGACAAGGAACTAATTAGATGATTGTTTTGTTTTGTTTTCTCCCAGATTTCATCCCTAATCAAATAAGCAGAATGGATTCAATATTCAGAGTATCTGAGGAGAAAGAAACAAGAACTGTACTGTATTGATAAAGGTTTGCACTCAGGCTTGATTTGTTACACAATGAAAACACTGCTGATCTTTTTTTTTTTTTTCATCCTTTTATAATAAATAATTAAATAAATCAGCATTCAACCAGTTTTGCATGTGGAAATAAAGACATGAGGAGGAAATTTTCCTATTTTCCATTTTGGCATGAAGAGAGCTTTAATGTTGATATCTGAGTGCAATTTGTTTTTTCTCCTGGTCTCGTCACGTTTGTTTCTGCTGTGGAAGCAGATAAACAAGGACAGAAGAGAAGGTGGGCTACATCTGAGTGGGTGCAATTTGCATCAGACAGCATGCGTCTGCACGAATCATTGATTGGTCCATGAATAGCACAACATGCATCCCAAATGAAAATATACCAAGGAACCTCACAGGAACACACGAAAATGCTAAAAAAAATGAATAATAGCAAAAATAAAAAGCACACACAATGAATTTAATTCAATTGGAGAAAAAAATTAGGCCAAAATGAAGAATAAAAGAAATAAAAGAAAAATAATCTGTCAAAGGACATTTGTTAAGCACATATTAACATGAAACAATCTGCCCTGCAACAGCCCCTACAGGAATGTCTGGCTGCTATTTCACATTAGGTCTGAGGGAATTAATTAAATGCACAAATAGAACATGTAAGCATTTTAGGATCCGATTTCACTGCCTGCGTTGCTTGTTTCTTGAAAAGTTCAGACAATCTGGAGCATATCTATTTGTGATATGTTGAAAGATTAGTTGTGATAGTTTTAACTTTTTTGTTTTCATAATTATCCCCACTTTATTAAATTATGTAGACACATCATTACACTATTATGTAACTTATATTTTGTCTGCATTGTTCTGATCATGTACAGCAGCTGAGTGGAACAATAATAAAATAAATAAATAAAAACTTTTTCTCGGAGGAAATTTAAGATTTTCTTAGACATCACACCACACATTTTACAGAAAACTTTATCCTTGTAGCTCTCGCAATAAAATTAGAGTAATGCTTATGTTTTTTTAATGATTCACGCTAGATAAAAT
>JBBPBX010002777.1:47422-87695 GCA_038048925.1 Garcialebias charrua | reverse complement strand
GACAGACAAAAAATCGCAGAAGTCCCGGAGGAAAGGCCGTAGCCCTCTGTCCCCAGAAGTCAAGGAGGAAATACGTCAGATGTTCGACACGTGGGAAAATACTAAAAATGAGAACAAACCCGGTGTGATGTGTAGCACTATCATTGATAGTAACTCTGAACATTCTAACAACAACAATGCCACAGTTGCTGGCAGTCACCAAGACATTGGTGGCCAGGATGCTGACAATCAGGGTAATGACAGTCGAATCGTTGACAGTCCAGAATGTGACAGTCAACAGAACGTTGACTGTAACCATGACTTCATTGCTACGGAGCCTGAGCACCCCTCGTCAGAAAAAGGGGGGGAAAGCTCACTCACCGTTGAAAGTGGCTCGCCACGAACTGAACAGTCAGACCCATGTGTGTCTGCACTAACAGTACTGATAAATGAAGGTCACACAGTCAGGGGTAGGCGTGATAAACGTCGGAGACAACCTGGTGAGTTCCTGTGTGACATTATCAGAAAGGGGCCCGCTAAGAAGGCTTACCTGTCCATCACGTTGGAAGGGATCCTCAGAAAAGAGGCCCTCTTGGATGGTGGGGCAGACATATCCGTTATGTCACCCACACTGTTAGAAGAGCTGCGGCTGGCCGCTAGCGGTGTTGACAGGGAAATACCCCTCAGAGAATGTGCTATAGTTTTGCAGGGTCTCTCGGAGACGAGTACAACCCTAACAGCTATAGCAATGGTTCACATGCAGATTGGTGAGACGACACTATACCACCCGGTATACGTGTCCACCGTTGACTCATGCCCATTTTTGGTTGGCCAAGACTTTATAAACCGCTTCGACGCGGTTATAGATTATGGCGATCAGACAATGTGGACCAGAGTGAGTCAACCACTGCCGATCGATATGCCTACACAGAGTAACACTGACCGTCTAACGGCAGGTACCGCGGAAGGCAAAAGGGAATGCTCAGACGAGAGCACAATCCCTGTGGGTGAACCTCCAACTACAGGTGAGGCAGTAGAGGTCCAACAAGAGAGCCCCCTCTGCGAGCTGAAACAGTTGGCACTCACCGAACACTACCTACCACAGGTAGTCAAAGGTGTTGAGATTCAAGGATCCCACACCGATGATGCTGTTCTGTCCCCTTGGACGGAGAAATCAGCGATCAGCCAAGCTTTCTTTGGAACCTTGGTTAAGAAACAGTTGGGTCTCGGAATGAACAAAAAGGCTTTCCGCTTCCCGTTAGACCCCAACGATAAACAGGTAATGACTGCTAAAGGGATCATTGACCTTAAACTAATCTGGAACCAACGAGAACTGGATCACCCGTTCCTCGTGGTCCCGAACTTACCACATGCAACCTACATAGGCTCCGACATTTTGGTAAGATTAGGTGTCCGAGTGGACGTCAACAACAATGCACTGTGGTCACTAGATACAGCCACGAAGGACTCTCCTGTGTTAACCACAGAGAACCTTAAGGCTGGACAGACCATTCCAGAGGTCTGCCAGGTTGCTAACAGCCATAACACTGTGGTGCCACCTCAGGTTATGAACAAGCCGGTGATGATTCACATCATGAAAGGACAGGCTATTAGAACAAAACAGGCATGCTTTCAACCATCTCCTATGTTTTTCAACTTAGGACTGTCCATGGAGGCCACATGCCAAGTGACCCTCGACGGCAGAACCACGACTGTCGCTGTGTGTAACACGAGCACAGAAGAGGTACTGATCCCAAAGCGCTCACAGCTAGGATGGTTGATCTCTACTGATTTTCATGATTTTGAACTAAGCATTCCATTTCTGGGAGGACTCCCAGAAAACTTGATCCCAAGTCATCATTCGGGGCGAGTCTTGTTCACAAAACCAACACAGGCCATAGCTCTTTTCTCCCCCACTGAGTCCGACCGGGACATTGTCCACAGGTTCGGTTTCAACCAAGGAGAAAGTCTAGGCCCTCAAACTTACAGTGCACTACCTGTTGACAGGTTTTATGACACTGAAGGGGACTCACTGGAGCTCCCCAGAGAACAAGAACCGCTCTCATTTGCTTCACAGATAGACCAGGTGGTCGCTCAGGCCGACGCCTTGGAAACTGATGAAGACAGGGACAAACTTCGCAAAGTTCTGCTAAAATATGAAAAATCATTCTCAACTGACTCGATGGATTGTGGGTTGACCACGCTCCACACAGTGAGCATCCCAACCCCGCCTAATGCTCCCCCTGCATTTGTCAGACAGTACAAGATTCCTCTGGCAGCACATCAACCTATCAGAGAAATCATTAATGACCTGTTAGAAAAAGGTATCATCCGATACTGTAACAGCACTTACTCTGCGCCTTTATGGCCGGTGTTAAAACCAAATGGTAAGTGGAGACTCACTATAGACTACCGAAAGCTAAACAAACAAGTTCCCTTATCCAGATGGCCTATGACGCAACTCCAACAGGAACTGCCCAAGGTCACCAATGGTAAGTACTTCTCGACCCTCGACGTCGCCTCTGGTTTTTGGACCATCCCTGTGCGCGCCGAGGACCAGTACAAACTAGCTTTCACTTTTGGTGGCCGTCAATACACCTTTAACAGGTGTCCCTTTGGCTACGCTAACTCACCTGCAGAGTTCAACATCTTCTTGAACAAAGCATGTCCAGACGCCCACGAGCGTGGAACACTGATCTACGTGGACGATGTCCTTTTGAGGCAGCCAACACTGGACTCACATTTGGCTGAGATCGACCACGTTCTGAATCAGCTAACAACTGCTGGTGCTAAAATATCACTGTCGAAGTGCCAGTGGTGCAGAACCAAGGTGGACTACGTTGGCCTACTTGTAGGTCCAGACGGAGTACAACCACAGCTGACTCGCACCCAAGGCCTTGACAATCTCAAAGTCCCCACCAGTCTCAAAGAACTACAAAGTTTTCTTGGCGTGTGTAACTACTCGAACCAGTTCATAGAGAACTATGCAGACCTTGCAAAGCCACTGACTGAACTCCTTAAGAAAGACGTTCCATTCGTCTGGACTGATAAACAGCAACAGGCAATGGACGCTCTTATAAACAGGATCAAGTCAGCCCCTTGTTTAGTCTACCCGGACTACAACAAAGAGTTTTACTTGGAAGTGGGCTTCTCAGCTCATTGCATAAGTGCAGGTCTATACCAGATACACGACAGAGACAAACGTGTAGTAGCCTACGCCAGCAAAACGATGGCAGGCCCCGAATTGAGATTCTCAGACTGTGAGAAAGCTTTACTGACCACAGTGTGGGCAGTTAAACATTTCTCCAGCTACATTGGTGGGCAGAAAATCATTGTGGAAACACAACACCAGCCAGTGACCTTCCTTAACAGTGAACGCATCAGAGATGGTGTGGTGACAAACTCACGTGTTGCAACGTGGCTCATGGCACTTCAAAGTTTTAACCTAGACATCCGTTATGGTCAGAACAAGAAGTCTCATCTGGGGACGGACTTGGCAATCTGCCAGAAGTGTACACAAGATGTACCAGCCACCCAGCCGCCGGTTGAGGTAAAAACCCCAGTAACTGAAGACCCGAATCACCACTTCTTTGATGACAATATCTGCAAAGATATGACAACATTGTACGTGGATGGATCTTCATTCCTCCGCGACAAGATCTGCAGAGCAGGTGTTGGAGGGGTCCTCCTCCAAGGCCAAGAGCAGATAACTTTCAGCTACAAATTAGGATCTCAGACTTCTCAGTATGCTGAGATTGCAGGAATCCTAATAGCTCTCCAGATTGTAGTAGAACGCTCCATCAAGACGCTAGTCATCTGCACTGACTCTAACTATGCTCGTTTGAGTTTCGCTTGTCACCTCGCTGTGTGGAAACAGAACGGTTTCCTAACAAGCGACAGAAAAGTGGTCAAACACAAAGAGCTTTTCATAGCGTGTGATCACTTGGTGACATCACATGACTTACAGATCTACTGGAAGAAGGTTCCAGGGCATTCTAGAGTCCCTGGCGATGACAAACACTACAATGACATTGCAGACTCCTTAGCCAAAGAAGGAGCCGACGAAGGTCCTCTATGGTCCTTCGACCCCTCCTGGTTAATCGAGACTCTGCCAACACAACCTTCAGTCAGAGTTATGGCAGTCACACGTGCACAGGCCGCGGACAAACCTGCTGACAACGCAGTCTCCGTACGACCCGCACTGACTGACCCTGACATCATCCAACTTCAGAAGTCGGATCCTGCTATCAACTCCATGATACTGTATCTGACTGATCCGGACAAGAACACTCCGTCTAAAGACGAACTGGATTCCGATCCAGACCTTAAAGTCCTTTATCAGCTGCGCAAACAGCTTAAACTACTCAAGGGCATCCTGACTTTCGCTCATGGACCAACGTCCTCACCTGTGTTCGTGGTTCCCCATGACCAAAGGGGGGTGATGTTAGTTCATGCCCATGATCTCCCGTCCGCAGGACACAAAGGAGATAAAGCCACGCTGACGGCATTAAAACAAATTGCCTATTGGCCTGGAATGAAAAAGGATGTCAAGGACTACATTGAAGGGTGCGTGGTCTGTGGCCAGTTTCAGCCAACCAGACCACTTCACAGAGCACCACTGCAAAGCAGAGGCATTGCATTCCCATGGTCTGACCTCCAGATCGACTGGGTTGGACCACTCACTAAGAGCTCTAGAGGAAATAAATATTTTCTCACGGTAACCTGTGCATTTACCAAATGGGTAGAATGCCTACCAGCTCCTAACGACACAGCACAAACAACTGCTATGTTGTTAATGAATCATATATTCTCAAGGTTTGGACTTCCCCTTCGGGTGAACTCAGACCAAGGTACACACTTCACAGGTGAAGTGATGAAAGAACTGTGGAAGACGCTAGGCGTCAAGGCCAACTTTCATGTCGGCTACCACCCACAGGCTTCAGGCCAAGTCGAGAGAGCAAACAGAACTGTGGTGAGTATTTTGAAGAAATACGTGGCCGCAAATCACAAGGACTGGGATGTGAAACTCCCTCTGGTCCTCATGGCCATAAGAGCCACTCCACACACATCAACTGGCATCTCTCCCTTCGAGATGATGACCGGTCGACAAATGACTCTCCCTCTACACCTGTTGTACCAACCAGGCGACGCCGTCATGGCGACAGCCTACACTACACAACAATACATGAAAGATTTGAATGTACACCTCAGAAACACTTTTGCTTTCGCCCAGAAAAACCTGGAAAGGTCCGCTGAAGGACGCAAGGCGTACTATGACCAGAAGGCCTCTCACAATGAACTCCAAGTGGGAGACAGAGTCTGGTACTATACGTTCGCCCCAGCAACCGGGAAAGGAGAGTCCGGGACCGGAACTCTCGCCCGCAAACTAATGCCCAGGTGGACTGGACCTCATCTGATAACAGACAAAGTGTCCTCAGTCGTCTACGAGATCAAAATCAGCAAAGGCCGCAAAGAGCCAATTGCTAAATGGGTACATCGAAATCAGATCAAACCTTACAAGGCGTTCAATGACTC
Organism: Garcialebias charrua; assembly: GCA_038048925.1. Lineage (NCBI taxonomy): Eukaryota > Metazoa > Chordata > Actinopteri > Cyprinodontiformes > Rivulidae > Garcialebias > Garcialebias charrua. The sequence continues at coordinate 82,181 of JBBPBX010002777.1, read as the reverse complement.
CACAAAAGACAAAGATCTCACAAACTCACCGACTTCATGGGATAATAAGGTCGTCCAAACACAAGTTAGTAAATAAACTAATCAGGTTTAAACTACCATATTTCCCACCCTATAAGTCGCATTGTCCAACTTGAACTTAGAAACGCTAAGTCCAACACCCACAACAAAAACTAATCTTAACAACCATTTAAATCCACAAGATTTAAGTTGACCTCGGTCATAAAGTTGAGACCTGTTTTCTTGTGTGTTGCACTTTGGAATCTGACGACAAGAGTGTGTCGAAGCAGTGAAACGTTGTTTCCTTGTTGTTTAGTCATTACTGTTGTCATTATTTGAGATATTGTTGTGGTTCTGGACACTCCCAGCCAAAAAAGGTTTTGTATTAACATTGATTAATGCATAAGATGGATCTAACTATGCCAACATGCAGTTCGTTTTGTTAAATCTCAACCGTTGAAGAGTCAATGTAGTTTAAAGCTACTCAAGGTACCATAAACTACACTGGCCTCACGATTTCTAAATTGAACCGATTCGATCGTTTCTATTCTAGATTATCTATTCATTTTGATGAGTCTCGCCATAGACTTCAAAATTTATTAGGTACACCAAATCCTACGTCGTTCGTCTAAAAGACAACAGACATTTAGATCAAACTATATTTCATTTTTCTACTTTAGTTTAACCTAAACTAAGTAATGAATGGAGGAATAGTTTGGAATTAGAGGCCTTCGTTACAGAAGCCCTCCAAAATTCTATAGGTATAGATCCCTATATCTAATTTACAGAATTGATCCACCCCTTAATTGGTAATTATAGCTGATCTAAACCATGATAGCTTACATACCAGGTGCATATAGGTAGGGCCTAATGTAAAATCCCAATCATAAGCCCACCTAAAACCACATAATTGCATGACACATAGAACCAGAGTGGCACTGACTGGAGACCAACCAGCCAACAACCTTCGATGTGGGGACCTGCAGCTCCAACGCTTGGTCTTCAACCTTCATCCAAGGATCGCCTCCTCTGCGTCAATCGAGGGATCCCCTCTACATGCTGATTATGAAAACAATTGTTGCTGATCAATCAACAAAACTAATCGTTGTGGATTTACTGCTGTGGGATTACCGCTGTGGATTATAAGACTTTGTTTTCCAAAGGATCACAGACTTTGTTTTCCAAGAGTTAACAGACTCAGTTTTCCGAGGGATTAAAAGCTTACCGCAATGGGATTACCTACGAACAGTATGGAAGTTCCAAAAACTTTATGGGATTATAATTTTTGATTTTTTCTTTTCCACTCGCCGGATTACTTCAAGATCAGAGACAGTTCAAGGTTTCCTTTCGTGTTGGACCCCATCCCCAACGACTGGCGATGGCTTCCAAAAGGGGGGAGATGTAGTGGACATGACCTTGTCCACTTTTAAGACACCTGTGTACTTTTGAACTGTCCAGTGATGACCTTTACTGACCTCTCAGTAAAGCAGGACATTTAACACAATTATTCCATTAGTTATAATCTGAGGACATATAGTCACTAAAAGAGACTATTTCTATATCTTGATTTTATTCTAATGTAATCAAGAATAACTTTTCTCATTTTCATGATATGTGCTTTTATGCTGTGTTATTCTGAAATGTGTTAATTACTGTCTTCACTGCTGTGTTTAAAGGTGAAGCCTTCGGGTCACAGAGACCGGACGGTTTTGTTTAGAAACTCAGAGACAGTCTGATGAGCAGGGCTCCAGCGTTATCTGTCTTTTTTCCTAAACATTTCTCTCTGCTGCTGGCTTGTAACCTTGGGTTTGATAAAGCAAGTGAACTCCTCTCTGTGTTCCTGCTTTTAAGTTCTAACTGTGCGGAAACGCTTCAGTCTTTGAATGGACAAAGAGTTTGAATGGACGGAGACCTGAAAGCTCTCTGCCTTGCAGCTGGTCAAGCTTGGTCAAGAGCCAAAGACTAACTTGTCAGCTAGAACTGATGGACGTCTCCATCCAGTTCCCCGAGCAAAAGCTCCAAAGTTCTTAATGAACTTCCTTTGAGAAACATCTCGTCTTGAAGTCAGCCAGAAGCTGCCACATGTTTCTGACGGCTGACGCGGATCCGAGGAGACGTTGGAAGTAAACGACCAGTTCAGACGTACGAGGGCCGGAAGGACTCCGTGCACCTGGGAGGCTGGCAATATCTTTATCAGACGCATCGTCAAAAGGTAAAGAGCGGTTTACAAACGTACCTGGGATTTAGCCGAAGTCGGATGGAATGTGTCATCTCTGGTTACACTCGAGATAAATAACTTAATCTCTCCAACCTCTTATTCCTCCTACTCTTTCCCCTCTCTATCTAAGCTGGAAACTATATTTTTAAGCTAAAAGAGCCCACAGACTAAATATGTTAACATCCAATATTTATGTCTGTTGTGTTGAATTTAAGTGTGCTGACGTTTTAAATTGAAAGAAAGTGAAATCATGTCAATCAAGTGTAATGGTGTTAATTTAGTTGATTTATTCTAAATAAATGATAGTGTCTCTTTGACATATCAAACTAAGTTAACGTCTTTGTCACTTAATGGCTCTGTTTATTTATCCATCATAAAGATCACAGAAATATTGAATAAACTGAAAAAGAAGAGAATCCGTGAATTTACTATTCAATCTGAATAAGTAGATTAATTAAGGATAAAGAGGTCAGTATTAATATTGACCTCCACTTTAATTCTTACACTGGACAAAATCTTCTTTGTTGTACGGAAGCGTATTGCATTCAACCACTTCCGTATTGTTGCTTTTGTTTTAAACTGATTTTTTTTTTTTAGGAGCATTCAGAAAGTCAGGCACAAAATTGCCACATGTTTCTGTTTTTTCCTTAACATCTGAGCTAAACTGGGGGTCTTTCTGGGTGGAGTTTGCATGTTCTCTCCGTGCATGCGTGGGTATTCTCCGGGTTTCCTCCCACAGTCCAAAAACATGCATGTTAGGCTGATTGGTAACTCTAAAAAAAAGAAAAATTGACCCTGGGTGTGAGTGAGACAGGTCCCTCTTGTAAATGAGTCCCTGTGGCTCAACAAGGCTAGCCTGTATAAATAAAGGTTGAATGAATTCTATTTAGCAAATTCAAATTAGTGCACAAAAATCTCGATGTCAGTTTTTCCTCCATATTGCTTCTCTCGGTTGCTGTGCATTTTGGTTGTTAGATAATTGATTGAATCACAAGATGCAGTTGTAATTTTTTTGTGAACTCCCATCACATCCACACTCACCAGAATCAAATCAGAATGATAATTAGTTATTTTAACAAAGATTCAACAGCACATTTGAAATAAATGAAAAAGGCATTACATGCATAGCCACTTCAGTCCTCATTATCCTACAGAGATGTACTGTAGATTTCCCCATACAGTAAAATGGGTAGGAAGTCTATAAATCCACAAATGATCTTATAGTACATTACCCAAACTCCCTATGCCTAATAGCGTGTCGGCATGGATACACCATTAACATTTAATGATGTGCCTTGCAATAACGAGTGGAGTATTTGGTTTACTATGCCACGAGCGGCTGCACAGAAATAACATAAGGAGAGCGAAGAGGAGGCTAAGTTGGTCTGATAATTCAGCACCCTGAGCAGTCTGATCCGATTGGTTCTCGTACTCTTCAAATGAAGAGCCTCTTCGTTTTTGTGAGTGCAAATGGTGAAAGGCTATTTCAGGTTTTGTACATACAGCATGAAAATTACGTTCTTTCTGATTTGCTCAGTGAGCAGCAGAATAGTGAGTTAGAACTGACTTATTTGTGTCTATTGTGTTATGGTACACATTATATGCCTATTTGTTTCTCATTTAATTAATGCTGATTCATTCATTTGACATTATTAATATTTAATTTGCTGAATTTTGGGGGGCTGAAAACTGATGTTTAATTGTGGCAGCCAGAAACATTTTACATCTCCTGATGCATGCTCAATAATCCAGGTAGAAAATTCTAAAAAAAGCTAAGTCTGGTCCTCTGGACATTCAAAAAAAAAAAAAAAAAATTGTAGAAACGTTTCGTCTTTCGTCCGAAAGACTTCCTCAGTCTGAGGTGCTGTGTTCAGCTCAGTCTTATAAATAGCACCCTCTCACAGTGTTACACAACCAGTTGGCTGATGACAGCCGAAACCAGCTGCTCACATGATCAAGGAGGACCATCAGCCTAACGATGGATCGTTAGCACCCTGATGGTTGTTTGCTATTCACAGAGGGCTGAGTGATACTAGCAATAACAGCATTGTAGGAGGGGGACAGTTGAACCCGGAGGCCTCCACCTCTGTTTAATGATGGACGGTTTCTTTTCACAAAGATGGCCTCCTTTACTCCTCTCTCAAACCATTGTTCCTCTCTATCAAGGATGTGAACATCTTCATCCCTGAAAGAGTGACCGCTGGCCTGGAGATGAGTGTAGACCGCAGAGTCCTGACCTGATGATGTTGATCTTCTGTGCTGGGCCATCCTTTTGGCCAGTGGCTGTTTAGTTTCCCCGATATAAGACTGATCACAGCCCTCCTGACACTGAACAGCATACACAATATTACTCTGTTTGTGCCGGGGGACTGGATCTTTGGGATGAACCAGTCTTTGCCGTAATGTATTTTGGGGTTTAAAAGCCACTGGGACGTTGTGTTTAGAAAATAAACGTCTCAATGTCTCTGAAACCCCTGCAACATATGGAATGGCCACTGGTCTGGGTCTGGGTTCCTTCTGCCTATAATATTGCTCCCCATATGTGAAGTAGGTTGACTGCAGGCACAGTTTCAAAAGTTGACACAGTTGCTAGAAAGTGTGGTCCTGCTGTTCAGAGTGGTTCAGAGAAGAAACCCAAACAGGACTCCAGCCAACCATCAGGTGAAAAGAAGGAACCCAGACCCAGACCAGTGGCCATTCCATATGTTGCAGGAGTTTCAGAGACATTGAGACGTTTATTTTCTAAACACAACGTCCCAGTGGCTTTTAAACCCCAAAATACATTACGGCAAAGACTGGTTCATCCCAAAGATCCAGTCCCCCGGCACAAACAGAGTAATATTGTGTATGCTGTTCAGTGTCAGGAGGGCTGTGATCAGTCTTATATCGGGGAAACTAAACAGCCACTGGCCAAAAGGATGGCCCAGCACAGAAGATCAACATCATCAGGTCAGGACTCTGCAGTCTACACTCATCTCCAGGCCAGCGGTCACTCTTTCAGGGATGAAGATGTTCACATCCTTGATAGAGAGGAACAATGGTTTGAGAGAGGAGTAAAGGAGGCCATCTTTGTGAAAAGAAACCGTCCATCATTAAACAGAGGTGGAGGCCTCCGGGTTCAACTGTCCCCCTCTTACAATGCTGTTATTGCTAGTATCACTCAGCCCTCTGTGAATAGCAAACAACCATCAGGGTGCTAACGATCCATCGTTAGGCTGATGGTCCTCCTTGATCATGTGAGCAGCTGGTTTCGGCTGTCATCAGCCAACTGGTTGTGTAACACTGTGAGAGGGTGCTATTTATAAGACTGAGCTGAACACAGCACCTCAGACTGAGGAAGTCTTTCGGACGAAAGACGAAACGTTTCTACAATTTTTTATTTATTTTTTTTTATTTTATTTTTTAATGTCCAGAGGACCAGACTTAGCTTTTTTAGATTTTACATCTCATTTTCAATTTTTTTTAGCAAACTGTATGAAAACTCAAGGGTTAGTAAGGTGTTATTTTGATGTTTATTAATTTGAAAAATCAACTCACATTTATCTGTCCTAGCTTTATACAACAGCAATGTATTTAACCATTTGTTTTTCTTGGGACATTTTATATGACCCTATTGGCCACTTGCTTATATAATTTATAACAGTGATCTCCAAAAACATTATTTTACAAACTACCAAAAAGATTTACTACTGAACAAAAGGACTGGACAGTGGTTATTTCTTCACATATTCACATTTTATCAGAAATTATTTTAAAACAATTTCAATACGAGTTATTTTAAAAGCGGGGATGCCTAATAATAATAATAATAACTTTTATTTATAATGCACTTTACATCAAACAGATCTCAAAGTGCTACAATGAAAAATAAAATCAAGATAAAAATCAACCACAAATGCAACAAAGAAGAGGAACAACCAAGAGGATGGAGCCTCACAGATAATTGCATCAAAAACTTAAAATTCACAAAATGCAGATAAAATACTCAAAAAACTGGGTGCAATAAAAAACAAAAGCACAATTAATTATTTAAAAAACTGGATAAAAAGAAAGGTTTTAAAGCTTCAGTATGTAGCTTTTTTTATGAACATATTTCTTCACTCTGTCACTACCTCCTGACAGACTGATGTTAGCCAGGTAATCTCTGAAAAAAAATTAAAAAAAATATTGTCCCCTTGCTTCTCCAGGTGGTAAATAAGCATTTCTAAAAAGAAAAGGTGACCCGCCATTTTCCAGCCAATAAAAACAGAGTTTGTAACCAGCCAATAAAAACAGAGCTTGAATTTGAATCAGCCAATAAAAACAGAGCTTGAATTTGAAATTCAACAGACCACAAGGGGGCAGAGCCACATATGGCTCTGAGGGGGAGGGATCAGAATGCTTTGCCTGTTGAAAATATTTCTAAGTTCTGCAGTTCTACAGAAACTGCATACTGAACCTTTAAGACCTTTTTAAAAACATGTCACGGTCTGTGGGGCCCTCAGATATGAGGGCAGGGCGTTCCACAGCCGAGGGGCAGCGCAGGAGAAAGCCCGGTCTCCCATTGTGCGAGACCGAGACCTGGGAGTGAGAAGAAGATGGGTGTTGGAAGAGCGGAGAGTGCGGGAAGGACAGTGAGGAGTGAGAAGTTCTTTTAAATAGGATGGTGCATTACCGTACAGGCACTGGAAGGTGAGCAGATAAATTTTGTACGTGATCCGGGCAGAAACAGGAAGCCAGTGTAGTGAACGCAGTACAGGAGTGATGTGTTCATACTTACGCACTCTCATCAGGACCCTGGCAGCGCTGTTCTGGACATACTGTAGTTTTTGTATGTTCTTGCCAGGAATCCCGAAGAGAAGTGCATTGCAGTAATCCAGTCTGGAGGAGACAAAGGCATGGACGAGCTTTTCTGCATCAGTGAGGGACAGTGTAGACCGAAGCTTTGCAATATTTCGAAGATGAAAAAAAGAAGTTTTACAGATATGCTTTATATGGCTTTCAAAGGTGAGTTGTGGATCAAAAATAACACCAAGATTGGTGACTGTATTGGAAAGAGAGATGTTCTGGCCAGAAAAAGTGATACTGAGGATTTTTTGTTGTTGAATTTGATGTGATGTACCAATTTGAATTGCTTCTGTTTTTGAACTGTTAAGGTGAAGGAAATTTTGCCGCATCCATGCCTTTATCTCCTCCAGACACGCTGTGAGTGTGGAAAGAGAAGAAAGTGGAGAAAATGGAGAAGCTGAAGAAGATGATGTAGATGGGGTCTCAGACACATTGCTACCCAGTTTAAGATACAGCTGAGTATCATCAGCATAGCAATGGAATGAGACCCCATAGCTGCTGATAATACACCCAAGTGGTACCATGTATAGGTTGAAAAGGAGGGGTCCCAGAACTGATCCCTGGGGCACACCACAAGAAACAGGATGGCTCAATGACTTGGCACGCCCGATGGAGACAGACTCTGTTCTGTCTGTCAGGTATGATCGGAACCACTCCAGGGCAGTGCCAGTAAGTCCTGCAAACTGCTGTAAGCGTTGGAGCAGAATGTAATGATCAACCGTATCAAAGGCTGCCGAAAGATCAAGGAGAATAAGGAGAGAGGAGGAACCACGGTCTGCAGTGACCAACAGGTCATTTGTGACCCGGACAAGAGCTGTTTCAGTGCTATGTGCTGTTCGAAAACCTGATTGAAATTTATCCAGTATATTATTGTCATGTAGATGTTCTTGTAGATAAACCGAGACTAATTTCTCCAAAACTTTAGCGAGGAAGGGAAGGTTGGAAATGGGTCTGTAATTTGCCAGGTCATGAGGATCGAGGGTAGGTTTTTTAAGAAGAGGTTTAATTATAGAGGACTTCAAGACAGGGGAAATATGACCAGATTGGAGAGACTGATTAACTATAGTGGTGATAAGTGAACTGAGAGAGGCAATGTTAGCCTTGACCAGGACTGTTGGGAAGGGGTCAAGAGCACATGTGCAGGGTTTCATTGCCCTGACAGTGGCTTCAACTTCCTTCACACAGACCTCTGGGAAAAAGCTGAGGGGAGGAGGGTTCTCAAGCTGTACATTTGCAGCCGGAGAAAGGGCAGGGGGTGAAGAGGTGATGGCTGATCTGATTTTTTGGATCTTGTTTTGGAAAAAGGAGATACATTTATTACAAAGATCATTAGTGGAGTCAGTGAGTGAGGTTGTACGTGGCTGAAGGAGGTGAGTGATGGTTGAAAAAAGTATTTTGGAGTTACCAGGGTTATCAGAAATTATAGATGAGTAAAATAAAGTTCGAGAGTTTTTGAGGGACCTAGCATACATCTTACGATGCTCTGTATAAGCTAGCTTGTGAGCTAGCAGACCAGACTTTTATTTATAACGCACTTTACATCAAACAGATCTCAAAGTGCTACAATGAAAAATAAAATCAAGATAAAAATCAACCACAAATGCAACAAAGAAGAGGAACAACCAAGAGGATGGAGCCTCACAGATAATTGCATCAAAAACTTAAAATTCACAAAATGCAGATAAAATACTCAAAAAACTGGGTGCAATAAAAAACAAAAGCACAATTAATTATTTAAAAAACTGGATAAAAAGAAAGGTCCTAAAGCATTGTTGTAAATGAAACATTACTGGAGGATTCCATTCCAGCCCAATAAGCTACTAAAAGTTTGAAGTTTAAACTGCTTGGTAAAGTTTAAAGAAGGATAATGCACTTTTTATAGTAATGTACATTAAAACCCATCATGCAACACATGCTTTATTGACACTTCCCATATACTGTAGTTGTTCTGAGTACCACTTGATGTGCTGCATTTGATTATCAAAAATCATATCACAAAAAAATGAATTTACATGCACAGCACATTATAAGTATTTTTATACAATGTTGCAGAGAACTTAGGAAAGCTAAAATCAACACAACATACAAAACTGAACAACTAAATAAAGACACAAACATCTATGGTCATGAGCTTTGGGTTGTGACCGAAAGAATGAGATCTTGGATACAAGCGGCTGAAATGAGTTTTCTCCGCAGGGTGTCTGGACTCTCCCTTATGCCGGGTTCCCACCTAACGCTTTGCGCGCATCAAAAAAGCTCCTGACGCGCTGGGTTGGCTGCTTGTCAACAGATGTCTGTACACATCGAACGCGTCTGATGACGCGCAGTGGGAGCAGCGTCTGGCTCCTTTTCCGGTGGGGTTTATTTTGTGTTTTTGTACACCGGGCAGATAAGATCAGCTGTTCGTGAGCCTCGTTACTACTTGAGTGGGTTTTCTACGAGCCGAACTGCAGCTCCGGAAGTCTTTGTTAAGATTCAAAAAGGCGTTCAATACAAGATCAACTGGACTTTATTTGTTGCAAAAGACGTTTCGACCCCTATCCAGGGGGCTTTTTCAATTCACAATTCAATTTCAGTGAATTGAAAAAGCCCCCTGGATAGGGGTCTAAACGTCTTTTGCAACAAATAAAGTCCAGTTGATCTTGTATTGAACGCCTTTTTGATTTTATCATGTGCTGGACGACTGAGAATCTTCACCAGCACTTTGTTGAGATTAAAACTTTTTTTATGTTTGGGGTGATCGTACGCTCGAGCGGACAGCGGCAACTGTAAAAATGCCAAGTTTCTTACCTGAGGCTGGTTCCTTCATGGAGGCTCGTTGGGTAAGTTTGAAAAGTCCAAAAAAAGTCCCATTGTTGTTGCGTCATCACATAGCAGAGGCTCTCCCGATTGGTTGCTGTGACACGGCGAGCAGCAGAAGCAGGTCAAATCAAGCTTCGACAGTCGCTGCTCGGAGGCGACGCGGGCGCGGAAAACAGCTGCCACTCACTGCTGCGCTGCTTGAACTGCTGAGGACGCGCCGTGTCACGCTGTGCCGTGCCAAGATGCTCGGCCACAAAGACTTTCAATGTAAAGTGGCTGCTTCGGCTGCGCAAAAAGCATTTGGTGGGAACCTGGCATTAGAGATAGGGTGAGAAGCTCAGTCATCCGGGAGGGACTCGGAGTAGAGCCGCTGCTTCTCCACATCGAGAGGAGCCAGTTGAGGTGGCTCGGGCATCTGGTTAGGATGCCTCCTGGACGCCTCCCTGGTGAGGTGTTCCGGGCATGTCCCACTGGGAGGAGACCCAGAGGAAGACCCAGGACACGCTGGAGGGACTATGTTTCCCGGCTGGCCTGGGAACGCCTTGGGATTCCCCCGGAGGAGCTGGCCCAAGTGGCTGGGGAGAGGGAAGTCTGGGCCTCCTTACTTAAGCTGCTACCCCTGCGACCCGGCCCCGGTTAAGCGGAAGAGAATGGATGGATGGATAAAGACACAAACATTCATTCATTATGTGAAACAGCTATCCTGCTCAAACACTGCATCTCAAAATACGCAGCTATAAGTTTATTTATTAGGCTTACAAATGACTGGAAATGAGATCATCAGAGGTACAGCACAGGTTGAACAACTGTGAGATAAAGTTAGAGAGGCCAGACTGAGATGGTTTTTGGATATGTCCAGAGGAGGGACAGTGGGCACTGTATATTGGTAGAAGGGTGTTAGAAATGCAGCTGTCAGGAAAAAGACAAAGAGGAGATATAGGGATGCAGTTAGAGAGGACATGGATGAGTGAGGACAGAGGATGCAGACTAAATAGTGAGATGGAGGAAGCTGACTCGCTGTGCCGACCCCTGAAGTGGGAAAAGCCGAAAGAAGAAGAAGATTAGGCTTACAAATGACAGAATAAAAACCAATGCAAAGATCCTAATGAAAAGCTAACTTTGAGCTGCACAGTATTTGTTCTTTCTTGATAAAAAAAAAAAAATACAAATCTTCTGGTGACTCAGCAATAACTTGCTTGCAGATTCACTCATGTTGTATAACCAGAGTCTGCAGGGTGATATCAGTAAGGTCAAACTTTATGTACATAAAAAAAGAAACTGTGTGTTGATGAGCTGGACTGATACTGTCATCTTTTTCCTTGTATGTAGCTTGATGAAAGCTGTTACTCCAGGACTATGATTCAGCATGACACTGCTTTTTGTGGACAGCTTGGGCCTTCATGTTGCCCTTCATCACCCTCGGACTTTCTTTGCCTGTTTCTTATTCTGCGCTTCTGCCACTTGCTGTTTTCTCCTTCCCCTTGCTTCAATCATTCCTTGTTGTCTCATATGTTTCCTCACGGTATCTCGCCTCTTCAATCTGATCCCGTTGTCACCATTTTGTAACTTTCCTTTTTCAGGGTTCCTCTGTCCTCCTTCACCCTGAGCTGTGAGTAAGGCATGCCAGTCAGAGGCTCGTAGGCAGATCTGTCAGTACCGTTCATGGTAACCTTTCCCTGATGAGGACTTTAATAGTTAAGCCAGCAGCAGTGCCGAGTTGTTGATTTTTAACCATCTTGTCTCCCTCCATCCCTCAGTCCTTCTCTGAGTCAGTTTGACTTGTTGTGTCAGATTTTTATTTTAGTCTTCTGCTTCACAAACCTGTTCAAAAACAAAATAATTAGCAATTCCCCTTTATTGCACCTGCATGTATAAGATAAACATTAAAAATATATATTATTTTTTCAAATACCCCAACAGTAGACTTTTAATGCTTCCTCAGATTTTGACATGGTTGTTAAATAGAGACTGAAGAGGCAGCTTAGGAATAAGGCATAAATAATTTATATATCTATTTACACTTTTAAAATATTTTTTAAACAAATAAACTTAAATGATTAAGATAAAACATAAAAAAATTATCTGATAAGCTAAAGCACAAATGCAGAAACAGTTACTCTTGATAATGGTGAACATTACAATTTATTAATTCTCTTCAATCCAACCCGTCTTGCTGTTGGACAATAAAACTGATTGTTTAATGACTTTTCTCTCATATGTGCATTTTAACATATTCATGTGTTATTTAACTCGTATAAGCTATGTTAAATGAATAGGCAGATTTAAACGTTTTCTAGATTGTCCACCATCTTGCTTCAGAGTGCTGTTGCTGCAGAGTGCTGTTGCTGCATTTATTATTAAGCCGAAGATTGATGATCACAGTAACCCTGTCCTTTCCTCCCATCACTAAATCTCTAATGGAAATTTGACTACTTTTAAAATTATATTGCTCTCATATTAAATATAACATATGTCCTGGATGCTAAATAAATCTTTGCCTTATTGACATTTCAACACTTCGTCAGGACTGGGGATATTGGCAGATCTGATATTTCTGATTATTACAAGGTCAGAGGTCGTAACAGAAAGAGTCTGCATTTTACAAATAGAGATCCTGTATCATGTATCTTTCTGATCTTAGACACTTTATTATTATTATTATTTTTCCAATCCCTTCTCAAAAAAACTTTCTGAGTTCCTCCCTTACAGTGTAGTTTGGTTTTGTTGATTTAGGCATTGTTACTTTTTGGTCAAATTTTGGTTAATATTTTGAAGCTTTGCTTCAGGTTGTCTGATTAGATTCATAAATCAGAAATGCTCAGGGATTATTTGTTACATTAAAAAAATAATTTATTTAGTAACCTATCCAAACTAGCAGCAGTAGTTTAGTCATTGCCTGACTTCATTTAATTAAGAACTATAACACGCTGCCTGAGACTTATAGTCTGAGGCGTAACTTTTAGATAGATTCTTCTATTTCTCAAGCTATTTTTACTTAATGTCTCATAAGTTAACCTTCAGATGAACCCGTTCAAACTATCTTGACTGGGAAGGTTTAAACCCCGTGAACATCTTCCACTGTCGATAATATCCATCAGTGTGGAATGATCTACACCTAATTGTTTGGAAATGACCTTGCGACCCCTCCGATATTGATGAGCAGCAACAATAGCTCTGTCAGGTCAGACCAGTAAACTGCCAATACTGTACTTCTTCTTTTATAGAGGTGCTTGTACTTATTGGTGAATGTATAATTATTTGGTTGCACCATTTAAATATGACACAAACTGCATTCGCAACACTTTTCCAGTTTCATTGATAACTCTAAATGATTTGACACTACAAGCCACTGCCACCCTTTCTCTCTCACAGAAACATATTTATATACAGGTAGTCCTCGGGTTACGACGGCCTCGACTTACGACGTTTCGCGGTCACGAACGCCCTTCCATTGAAAAGCCTTGTTCGAGTTACGCAGTTTATGCGCCTTTACACCAAAAAATGCGGTACCGAAACTCAGCGGAAAATTACAGGAGGGACGGGGGAGAGTAGCTTGACGCACTCAGTGGAAACTTANAAAATGGACTCTCATCTTACATTTGAAAATCACATTAAGCATCTGTTTAAAACTTGCTTCTTCCATCTTCGAAACATCTCCAGACTTCGCCCATCTCTGACTTTTCCTGATGCTGAGAAACTCGTCCATGCCTTTGTCTCCTCCAGGCTCGACTACTGCAACTCCCTGTTTATTGGAATCCCTGGCAAAAACCTTCAGAAACTTCAATATATTCAAAACAGTGCAGCAAGGATTTTATTGAGAGCTCGTAAATTTGAACATATTACACCCATTCTCCATAACCTCCATTGGCTTCCTGTCACCTACAGAATTCAATACAAAACTGCTCTCATTACACATCAATGCTTACATGGAACTTCACCTGACTATCTAAAGGACATTCTTGCACCATATTCATCCACCCGGTCTCTACGATCACAGAACAGTAATCTACTTCACATTCCACGAACCAAATTAAGGACCATGGGAGACAGGGCATTCTGTGTGGCTGCCCCCCGCCTATGGAACTCCCTCCCTGACGACCTGAGAGCTCCACAGTCACTGGTTGACTTTAAAAGCGGTTTAAAGACTTTTCTTTTTAAGCAAGCCTATTCTGCCCCCGCATGATTTTATCTTTGATCTTGGTTGATAGTATTATAGATTTTACTTGATTTTATCACTTGTTTTATTTATTTATTTATTTATTTTTTTAAGCAGGCCTATTCTGCCTCCACATGATTCTGTTTTTAATCTTAGTTAATACCATTATTGATTTTATTTGATTTTATCACTTGTTTTTATTGTTGTAGCACTTTGAGATTTTTATTAATGAAAAGTGCGGAATAAATTGAATTTATTATTATTATTATTATTATTATTATTTCTCAAGCTATTTTTACTTAATGTCTCATAAGTTAACCTTCAGATGAACCCGTTCAAACTATCTTGACTGGGAAGGTTTAAACCCCGTGAACATCTTCCACTGTCGATAATATCCATCAGTGTGGAATGATCTACACCTAATTGTTTGGAAATGACCTTGCGACCCCTCCGATATTGATGAGCAGCAACAATAGCTCTGTCAGGTCAGACCAGTAAACTGCCAATACTGTACTTCTTCTTTTATAGAGGTGCTTGTACTTATTGGTGAATGTATAATTATTTGGTTGCACCATTTAAATATGACACAAACTGCATTCGCAACACTTTTCCAGTTTCATTGATAACTCTAAATGATTTGACACTACAAGCCACTGCCACCCTTTCTCTCTCACAGAAACATATTTATATACAGGTAGTCCTCGGGTTACGACGGCCTCGACTTACGACGTTTCGCGGTCACGAACGCCCTTCCATTGAAAAGCCTTGTTCGAGTTACGCAGTTTATGCGCCTTTACACCAAAAAATGCGGTACCGAAACTCAGCGGAAAATTACAGGAGGGACGGGGGAGAGTAGCTTGACGCACTCAGTGGAAACTTACAGGAGACCTCATTGTTTGGACAGGCAGACCGGAGCAGAGGAGGTTAGGAGGGGTTAACATGCTAACAGACCTTACTGTAAAACTCTGGACCGCTGGACTGCGCGTGGAAAAGTACAGGAGACCTTATTGTTTGGAGTAGAGGTTTACGAGGCAGAGAGGCTACAGCTGAGCAACGAGCTAACCTTGCTGTAAACGCTGTGGACTGCGTGAAGCAGCAGGAAGCTGCAGAACTCGGAGGTGCAACGAGCTAACATGCTAACAGACGGAGGAAGAATTTGCCAGCATACCAGTAGGTTATTAACTTTTTTCCCCTTCATTATGGCTCCTAAATGTACTGGTATGTGGTTTTTGATAGTGCTTGGTAAAATACAGTACTGTACAGGTGACCCCCTACCTACGACTCCATCGACCTATGAACAACGGGACCTACGAACGTATCATATTTAATAAAAATATGAAATTACTGTATTTAAAAAAAATAAAAATTTTTTTTTGTGTGTGTTTAAATGTTCTTAATTTCATGTGTACATCACTTTGTTGCAGCTGTGGTTGTTTTAAAGGCTTTATAAATAATAATTATGATAAAAATGATCATTTCTGATCATTTTTGCGCAATATTGGGCAGCAGGAAGTAGGTCTTCAGTTTACACGGTCACAAATTAATGTAGAACACCGGACGCCATTTTAGGTTCAGTCACGGGGGTCTCCGGTCACAAATTAATGTAGAACACCGGACGCCATTTTAGGTTAGCTGCCGGGAGCCGGCCTTTGAAGACTGGTGACCAGGATCGCATCATATGGATTAATTACTAGCTGGAATCGCTCTGTGAGCTCTGTGGACGTCTCAGGCTGGAGCAGCAGCTGCAGATTGATCGCCGATCGCGCCGCCGCTCCAACACCAGCTCATGGCTTGGCTAGCAGAAGCTAGCCAGCTAGCTAACACAGGTCTCGAGCAGCTGCGGTGGTTCACTCGCCGGCCGCCGCGCTGCTCGGCCCGACAACAATCAACGCATGGCAACCTAAGATGTCGGCTTTGACCATCTCAAAGTAAGAAATTATATTTTTATTTATTCTGTAAATGTGAATAGCAATGTTTAACATTACAGTACACTACTGTACATGCTTAAATGTGTGCGCGCGCTCCGTTAGCGGTATTTCCACGACCTACGAACGGAATAAGGACCTACCAACGGGATGCTAATTTCACCCCCTATCTACAGCAGAATCGAGCTGCGAACAGTTCTTATCTCCCTAACTCGTACGTAAGTAGGGGGTCTGCTGTATATGAGTGCCGTTTGGACGTATTTTCTGACTTACGTCGAAATTCAAATTTCAAATCCTTGCTAAAAACTCATCTGTTCTCTCTGGTGTTTCATACTGTGTGAGCTGACCTAGTGTACTGTATATATATATATATATATATATATTTATTTTTTTTTTTTTTACTGTGCTTTTTTACTGTGTTTTTCATTTTAATATTGTTCTTATACATTTTTATTTACTTTTACTGCTGTTAATATCATGATTGTTACTAGTGATGTGTGTTACGGTTCTGTAAATTTTTAAACCTCTTTTATGTTGTGTGTGTGAAGCACCTTGATAACAGTTTATCTGTTTTAACTGTGCTATAGAAATAAAATTGACTTGACTTGACTTGAAATTTGACATACGACGGCGCGTAGGAACGGAACTCGTTCGTAAGTCGGGGGACTACCTGTACATGATAAAGAGATAATTCAATAAAACTGTTAATGCACCAACAAAATGTTTACTATATAGATTACAACTTCCTATAAAGTTAAGAGTTGAAATGTTGTAATACATCGAGACATACATTATCTGTTTGGACTGCTTTATAAAAAGCTTTAAGGCTTTTCAGTTTGTTTTTGTTTTTTGTCCTCCTTCAGTGGGTCACCACAAAGGAAAAAATAACAGCTGGTGGGACCTTTGCACTTGTCATCGTTAGTTTACATCACAAGTCATTCAAACGGACAACCATCCTAAGAGCCATGTCCCAACCCATCTGCTGCTCATCCAAAATGTTTATTCAGAAGCTTTAAAATGCTGTTTTTTTTGTTTTGTTTTTCAGGACAACTAAACGACACTGAAGCAGAAGGAAACAGAGTTCAGTATAATTGACAGATTGTGTTTTGAAGCAGATGCTGATGAGAAGGGTCATCTAACCGTCTTTCAAACATTCAGGATGGACACCTTCCAGACTAAGGAGGACCAAGTACAACAAGATACTGCACACAGATTAGAAATTATATATTTTTAAACATATATTTATGTCCTAAAAACTAAATCTTGAAAATGTGCAGAAAGATAAACTTCAAAGAAAAACTTATCATGCCAATTATGCCACCGCAATTGCTTATTTTCCATTTGTTTTGCATAAAGGCCTTTAGGCATCATTTATGTGACAGATCAGATTACCTGAAATTCAATTTTTTTGCTTCAGTAAATTATTCACTTTTACAAAATAGTTTGCTCCTGTTGCCAAGCCAAAAGAAATGCAGTCGATGTACATTTATTTTGACACATATAAAACTAAAATCACAAACATGAATTCATGGTCATTGATTTTGTAGAAAAACTGGTATGTATGTTTTTTTAAATATATTTCTTGGAACTGGCCAATGCCTGAACCACAGCATGAGTGTAACTCTACACCACTATCAGCCCTCACCCTCTTGCAAAGACCCATTTTACACACAAAAGAACAATCATGAAACAGATTTCTAATTGGAAAGATTCTATCAAATAAAATCTTTACGCCTTTAAAACATGAAAGCGAGAAAATGAGTTTAATGGGCAAACTGCAGCTTGTATTTCTTACATAGGCCTGTAAGATTATTTGCTTCAGTCAACGGGTAATGATGTTTATTCTTTTTGGGGGTATTTTTTCAAAGTTTAGGGTTTGTTCTGTTGATTGATGGTCCAGATTGTATGTTCTGTCTTAACAGACATGCTTACATGGTCATCAGTCATGGGATGGTCTGGAGTATACTCTCTAATTGTCACATACGTTTCCAGTTGTCACTGTAAGGACAATGATTTTCTCTTGAACATCAAAGTAGACCTACAATTCCCTGTTCTACATACAAAAGTGGCATTTTGTCACAAAAATAGTC
This sequence comes from Garcialebias charrua, assembly GCA_038048925.1. Lineage (NCBI taxonomy): Eukaryota > Metazoa > Chordata > Actinopteri > Cyprinodontiformes > Rivulidae > Garcialebias > Garcialebias charrua. The sequence goes on along the minus strand of JBBPBX010002777.1, from coordinate 64,166 downwards.
TGTTTGAGTGTGTGTGATGTGGGAATGGGGGAATAAATGTGATGTAAAAGAAAGTTATTTCAACTGTTCCATCAGTGCTGGCTACAGTGGGTGTTCCTCCTCCATCTCATTGTGTCCTCCAGTTCTTTCTTCTATTCTTTTTTCAGTGCCACTTTTTCCAAACCAAACAACAAAGCTGGTCTCATTACTGTCTTGTAAACCTGTCCGTTGACCTTTGCTACCACTCTTCTGTTACAAACCACTCAATGAAAATTTCTCCATTCTGCTTGGACTCCCTTATTTTCCATTTTACCACACTCCCCATTTTCCTGAACAGCCGTCCTCAAGCACTTGAAGTCCTGCACCTTTGTGATCTCTGCTCCTTGTAGCCTCACTGTGCCTCCTTTTCATTACACACATGTACTCTGACTTACCAAGGCTGACTATCATTCCTCTTCTTTCAAGTGCATACCTCCACCTCTCTAAGTTCTCATCCATCTGTCCCTTGTTCTCACCACAGATCACGTCATCTGCAAACATCATAGTCCACAGGGATTCTTGCCTGACCTCAGCTGTTAGTTGGTCCATTACTATAGCAAACAAGAAGGAGCACAGAGCTGAGCCTTCATCTTCATCTTGAAGCTATTTGTCATTCATAAAGATAGCATCTGTTTTTTTTTTCTTTGCATAAAACCATTCTGCTGCTCAGTCACGCCTTGTCTAGGTCTGACTTCCACAACCTTCTCTCAGATAGTTGCTACCACTCTGTACATAACCATTGTTCTCAAGGCGCCAGCACATTTCTTCTTCATTCTTCAAGCATTTTCTCATTATTAAAAATGCCATTTTATAAGTGGTACACTGATATACCCTGTCGCTGAAGGATATGAATAGTAAATGTTTGTAGTTTGTAGTGTTTTTCTGGACTGGAATTGAACAGGGAATGCAAGTAAACAGTACTGTACTGGTTTTGGTGTCAGATATTTAAGTGGGTAGGAGTTACACTCTGTGTATATAATGAGAAAAAAGTCTTTATTCTATTTGTTTGTCCGAGGCAGCGCAGAGTGACACATTCTGGACGGGGAAACGTAATTTTTTTATGTGACCTGCCTAGATGCAGCCACCCACCAGAAGTTGACACATTGCTTATTTTTAAAGTTATCCAGCTCACAAGGTAAAAAAAAGATTACAAAAATATATAGTACATATATGTTAGCAGCCATCTTGTATTGTGATTTGGCAACCCATTTCTTAAAGATGACCTTTCTTACACCTAGATGCAGCCACACACCAACTCTATATTTTATTTGAGTACTTATTTCATTACATTGTTGTGTTTAATATATACATGTTTTTTTTTTCACTGTTGTTTTTCTCATAAACTGTAAGGTCACTTTCCTAATGCGTTGAAGCTTTTGCTCTCTTTGCTTTTTTTGAATCATTCAACTGACTAGTGGCTAGTTTTTTGAAATCCAGGAAACTAATGGGTATGATTTGAAGTTTAAAAATGACATAAAACTGGGGGGATGTATTTCCTATTTCCTGAAAAGGCTTTTCTTTCTGTTAATTTAGTATTATTTTGCTGAGTGGGTGTCCATTATGAGACCAGTGACTGGTGGATTGGCACCAATCATCTATGTGGCAATCCATTCATTTGCTGTCATGGAAACGGACTGGGTGAATAGGGGACAAGTGGGAAAGCATGGCGAGATTGCTGACACCTGCTTCCTTTTCTGTCTTTATGCACACATATACTGTAAAGTGACTCACAAACACTTGTGCATTATTAAAATGTGTGCACATGTAGCACACAGCTGTAACACTTAGGCTAGTCAAAAAGGCTTAAAGCAAAGTGAAACAGTAAAAATTTGTTTGGTTATTGCATCATTCCTTCCTGTTTATTGTCCAGAATTGTATTAAAGCTCCCACTGTCAAGGTAAAACACAAATTTGGGGGTTTGGGTTCATTTTTTATATGTATTTTTTTAAAGAATTTAAAGAAAACTAATTTTTATTGGTTTATGTGTTTTTGTTGTCTTCAGAGCTTTTTCCTGTTTGACACTTGACATAAAGTTCGAGGAGCAGAAACCCAAATACAAAGATTTTATTGTTTTACAGGTGCAGTAACTTTATTTCTCACATTTCTTTTTTTTTAAGTCATCCAGAAAATATATATTTTTCACTGTAATCTTTTCTGAGAGCAGAACCTCCACATCACTTGCTTTGGTTAAACCCAATACTTGATCGTTTTGGATGATCCATCCATCCATCTTCTTCCGCTTATCCGGGGTCGGGTCGCGGGGGTAGCAGCCTAAGTAGGGAGGCCCAGACTTCCCTCTCCCCAGCCACTTGGAGCAGCTCCTCCGGGGGAATCCCAAGGCGTTCCCAGGCCAGCCGAGAAACATAGTCCCTCCAGCGCGTCCTGGGTCTTCCTCTGGGTCTCCTCCCGGTGGGACATGCCCGGAACACCTCACCAGGGAGGCGTCCAGGAGGCATCCTAACCAGATGCCCGAGCCACCTCAACTGGCTCCTCTCGATGTGGAGAAGCAGCGGCTCTACTCCGAGTCCCTCCCGGATGACTGAGCTTCTCACCCTATCTCTAAGGGAGAGTCCAGCCACCCTGCGGAGAAAACTCACCACTTTTGGATGATGTGAAATAATATTTTGTTCAAGACAGCTGATGCAGAACATTTTACTTACTGTATGTTAAATATCATTTTCTTGTCATGATCGATGGCAAAACCGGGAAGGCAAACGGAAACTTAGGATACTCGGGAAACTTGGGAAACTCGGGAAGAAAACATAAAATGGATTCAATAAATAATATCAAAAGTTGTCAACACAGGGGATTACTTAGAATCATAACATCATATTCTCAGGGGGGAAAACAAAGGCAACCATAACAGGACTGTGTAAAGTACCAAGCACCACTGGGGAAGAACACGAGGTGGTAAGAATATGAAGATAATTTAATGGACAAGATGACAAACACTTAGGGAGAGACTACAAGGTTCAGGTGAGAGTGGGCAGGGCAGGAGTAGAACTAGACCAAAGAAAAAACACTGAAGAGTGTAGGGAGTGCTACTGGCTGCAACCCAAGATGGCCGCCAATTACCACAGCTGCCGGCTATCTCCCTGATGAGACCTTCACCTATATAAGGCTGCAGTCAAGTTCCACTCCTCGCTGGGGCATTGAGCTACTTATGGTATTTATGCTCCCAGCCTGTTTGTTTCTTTGAGAAAAGTTACTAACCTCGTTCTCTGTGCCTCCAGTTCTCCTGTGTTCTTGGATCCCTTCCTGTTCTGGTACGCCTTGGGTTCAGTGCCTGGTCCTCGTGCCTGATCTACTGCCATTCCTCTGTGAGACTGATTCACCTTCCTCTGGACTCACTTGGATTCACTCTCACGCTCCACTCAAACCATCCAACCTGTAAGAGGAAAAAACAGTACGAGTACTCAAAGGACCTCTCTTGTTTCAACCCATCTGACATCCTGTTTGTTTCCCAGGAGCTCCAGAGGACCACCTGTACATAGTCACCTGCACAATAAACACTGTTGAATTTTTTATCTTGTGGAGTCTTGTCTCGTTCCGGGTCTCGTACCATCTGGGTTTACTGAAATCATTACAGAATGCCCCAGCCACATAAGACCCAGAGCGAGATCAGGAGCGAGCAAGCGTCATCCACTTCACAGGAACAACGAATGGAAAGACTTGAAAACATGTTTGAACGTCTCTCTTTGCAGCAACAAGCCGCTCAGGCCAGCGTACAAGACCTGGGAAACATGGTGTACACGTTGAACCAAAGGCTCTCGACTTCGGATGCCTCTACAGCTCCTCAGGAGTCTGGCGCCGCCGCCTTCGTCCCTGAGAATCATTTCACATCTCCACCAATAGCGGTAAAACCTTCTGAGTTCTTTTCTGGTGATCCTGAGAGTTGTGGAGGATTTTTGCTTCAATGTAAATTGGCATTTAAGGGGGCTCCCCACACATACGCAACCAGCATTTCAAAGATAACTTACCTCGTTAGCCAGCTAAAGGGTGAAGCATTGAGATGGGCCAATTCCTTCCTGTTGTCTCACGATTTGGATTCTGTCCCGTACGATGTCTTTTTACAAGAGTTTTGCAGAATATTCGACCGGCCGATGAAACAACCCAATGCCGTAAAGCGACTACTGGGATTACGTCAGGGTCGACGACCAGTAGCGGAACACGCCCTCGAGTTCCGCGTCATCGCTGCCCAGACCGGTTGGAATGAACTATCGTTACAAGGTACATTTTTGAATTCCTTGTCGGACATTGTGAAGGACCAAATCGCTTGCCGTGATGAACCAGGGAGTCTGGATGAACTTATAAACCTCGCCGTTTGTATCGACGAACGTCTTCGAGAACGCTTCCGGGAGAGAAACTACAATTACCAGAAGCTCCCCACTTCCGGGTTCACGACAGCGGCAGGTGAGCGAAACGCCTACAGACACACTCCAATGAACTACAAACCCCAGAGAGACTTTGTTTCCGAATCTCCTACACCTATCGGTCCAGCCACTCGCCTGCGTGCCCTACCAGAACCCGAACCGATGCAGGTGGGGCGGGCTCATCTATCTCCTGAAGAGAGACAGAGACGAAGGAGCCTGAATTTGTGCAATTATTGTGGAGAGTCTGGTCATTATCTGCGCAACTGCCCGTTGCTGGGAAACGAAAGGTCCCACCAGTAAGAAGAAAAATACTGGTGGGAGCTTCCAATCTTTCTGCCACTTGTCGACTCACATTAAAAATGACACTCCAAACCTCTCAAGATCGTCTCCCTGTTACTGCACTGGTAGACTCTGGTGCTGAGGAGAATTTGATTAGTATGAATTTAGTTAAGGAATTATCCATTCCCACACAAACAGTTAACCCCTTATCTGTAGCAGGTGTCACTGGGGATGTGGTAGGACGGATTAGATGTAAAACTGTGGGTTTGCATTTAATATCTGGAAACCACCATGAAATGACTGATTTTTATGTTATTGAGTCACCAAACGCACCATTGATTTTAGGCTACCCCTGGTTGAAGAAACACAACCCAAACATTAACTGGGAGCTCGGGAGAGTGGAGGGATGGAGTGATTATTGTTTGAAACACTGTTTACGTGCTGCCATCTATGATCTTCCTAAGGCTAATTTCACTGAGGAGGATGTTGACACAACCGGTATTCCCCCTGTTTACCACGACTTGGCTTTTGTGTTCAGTAAGCAAAAAGCTCTGTCTTTGCCCCCTCATCGTCCTTACGACTGTTCCATCGACCTCCTTCCTGGGTCCCCACTGCCTTCGAGTCGTTTATACAACCTTTCTGGTCCTGAAAGGGAATCTATGAAAGAGTACATTAAGGACTCCCTTGACTCGGGTATCATACGTCCCTCAACATCACCAGTTGGAGCAGGTTTCTTCTTTGTTAAGAAGAAGGACAACTCTTTGAGACCTTGCATTGATTACAGGGGCTTGAACGCAATCACTGTCAAGAACAAATATCCTCTCCCACTCATAGACTCCATTCATGAACAACTTCAGTCTGCAACCATCTTCACTAAACTGGACTTGCGCAACGCTTACCATCTAGTGCGCATAAAAGAGGGAGATGAGTGGAAGACTGCTTTCAGAACACCACTGGGACATTTTGAATATTTAGTTATGCCTTTTGGTTTAACCAACGCTCCCGCAGTATTTCAGGCTCTGGTCAATGACGTTCTGAGAGACTTCTTAGGTGATTTTGTGTTTGTATACCTGGATGACATTCTCATTTTCTCTCACAGCGAAGAGGAGCACGTAACACAAGTCAGGACTGTATTAAAGAGACTGTATGAAAATCAACTGTTTGTTAAGAGTGAAAAGTGTGACTTTCACGTGTCGTCCGTGTCCTTTTTGGGATTTATTTTTGAAGGTGGCCGATACCGGACTGATCCAGAAAAAACAAGGGCTGTGGTGGAATGGCCCGTTCCCGAAAACAGGAAACAGTTACAACGATTTCTGGGGTTTGCTAACTTCTATCGACGTTTCATTAAGGATTACAGCCGCATCGCTGCACCCCTCTCGCAACTCACCTCCACCAACAGGACTTTTAGATGGACACCTGAGGCAGACGCAGCCTTTGGTAAGCTGAAACACCTTTTTTCATCCACACCTGTTCTCAGTCACCCTGACCCCAACCGTCAATTCATATTGGAGGTGGATGCCTCTGACACTGGTGTAGGTGCAGTGTTGTCCCAAAGATCTCTCACAGATAACAAGGTCCATCCATGTGCCTACTTCTCTCGCCGTCTATCCCCTGCTGAGAGGAATTACGATGTTGGCAACCGCGAACTGTTGGCGGTAAAATTAGCCATGGAGGAATGGAGACATTGGTTGGAGGGCACAGAGACACCTTTTGTTATTTGGACCGATCACAAGAATCTAACTTACCTCAGGGATGCTAAGAGACTGACACCCAGACAGGCACGATGGTCTTTATTTTTCAACCGCTTTAACTACATTCTCACTTTCAGACCGGGTTCAAAGAACATCAAACCAGATGCTCTTTCTCGCCAGTTCTCGCCCACGGATGCTCCGGAAACTGAGGAGAGGATGATTCCTCCTGTTCGCATCGTGGGAGCTTTGACTTTGACTTGGACTATCGAGAAAGAGGTGAAAGAGGCTCAGAGGCTGGAACCTGACCCAGGCACTGGACCCCCTGGAACCCTTTTTGTCCCTGCCTCCGTGAAATCGAAGGTATTAACTTGGCTCCACACAAATAAACTCTCTTGTCACCCTGGTATAGCCCGCATGTTATCTCTAGCCAAGCAACACTTCTGGTGGCCGACTATGGCTCAGGACATCAAGGAGTTTGTCACTGCCTGTCAAACATGCGCAAGGAACAAGTCTGGGAACCAACCGCCTGCGGGACTCCTTCAACCTCTGCCCACGCCTGCTCGTCCCTGGTCGCATGTAGCGGTGGACTTTGTCACTGGTTTACCCCCTTCAGACGGCCACACCACCATCCTCACTGTCATCGACAGGTTTTCCAAGGCGGTTCACTTCATTCCGTTACCCAAACTCCCCTCTGCGATGGAGACTGCTCAACTTCTGCTCCAACATGTGTTTAGGGTCCATGGTATACCCTCTGATGTGGTTTCGGATCGTGGTCCTCAGTTCATCTCCCAAGTTTGGCGCAGCTTTTGTCAGTCGCTGGGGGCATCTACCAGCCTAACCTCGGGGTATCATCCCCAATCGAACGGCCAAACGGAGAGATGCAACCAGGAGTTGGAGGCCATGCTTCGGTGTGTGGTGGAGTCCAACCCCTCGGCTTGGAGTCAGCATCTCGTTTGGGTCGAATATGCTCACAACACCCACAAGTCCTCGGCTACAGGTATGTCGCCTTTTGAGGCATCTCTCGGCTATGCTCCTCCTTTGTTTCCCAGCCAGGAGTCCGACATTTCGGTCCCATCTGTGCTCCATCACTTCCGACGATGTCGACGTGTTTGGCGCCAGGCCAGGTCTGCTCTTCTACGCACGGCGGCTCAGAATAAACGTTTTGCTGATCGCCGCCGCTCTTCTGCGCCCCTCTATCGAGTGGGTCAGGAGGTTTGGTTGTCCACTAGAGACATTCATTTGAAGGACGTTCCTCGGAAACTGGCTCCTCGCTTTATTGGCCCCTTTCCCATCGTCAAGCTCGTTAACCCGTCTGCGGTCAGACTGCGGCTCCCCAGCTCCATGAGGATCCATCCCACCTTCCACGTCTCCCAGATCAAGCCTGTTTCCGTGAGTCCTTTGTGTCCCCCTGACAACCTTCCTCCTCCTGCCCGGATCATCGACAACCATCCTGCTTTTACTGTTCGGTCCATCCTTGACGTACGACGCAGGGGTCGTGGCTTCCAGTACCTGGTGGATTGGGAGGGCTACGGTCCGGAGGAGAGGTCGTGGATTCCTCGGTCGTTCATCCTGGATCCGAGCTTGATCTCCTCGTTCTACAGGGCCCATCCTGAGAAGCGCCTCGGGTCGCCGAGGGGCGACTCTTGAGGGGGGGGTACTGTAGGGAGTGCTACTGGCTGCAACCCAAGATGGCCGCCAATTACCACAGCTGCCGGCTATCTCCCTGATGAGACCTTCACCTATATAAGGCTGCAGTCAAGTTCCACTCCTCGCTGGGGCATTGAGCTACTTATGGTATTTATGCTCCCAGCCTGTTTGTTTCTTTGAGAAAAGTTACTAACCTCGTTCTCTGTGCCTCCAGTTCTCCTGTGTTCTTGGATCCCTTCCTGTTCTGGTACGCCTTGGGTTCAGTGCCTGGTCCTCGTGCCTGATCTACTGCCATTCCTCTGTGAGACTGATTCACCTTCCTCTGGACTCACTTGGATTCACTCTCACGCTCCACTCAAACCATCCAACCTGTAAGAGGAAAAAACAGTACGAGTACTCAAAGGACCTCTCTTGTTTCAACCCATCTGACATCCTGTTTGTTTCCCAGGAGCTCCAGAGGACCACCTGTACATAGTCACCTGCACAATAAACACTGTTGAATTTTTTTATCTTGTGGAGTCTTGTCTCGTTCCGGGTCTCGTACCATCTGGGTTTACTGAAATCATTACAAAGAGATCTGAAACACAGGGGACTAAAAGTGAAAAATTGCCAAGAATCACAGAAAACACAAGAAAAATGGTACTCGGTCACTGAGGGATTTAAATAGTGAATGTTTGAAGTTTTTGAATAGAAAAATAAAACAGAGAAAAAGATGTAGGTTTGCCACCTGGAAACATTTAGGCCATATAAGAACTAGAAAGCACAGTTTCCTCAAAATGGGGTGATCGGTTTACATATACGGTAAATACTTTGTACATGGCGATGGCCATCATGGACAACTCAATTTTCAATGGTGACGTTTCTTATGCCTAGACGCAGCCACACATCAGTTTCCTCAACTGATGGGGTGGCCAGTTTACAGACATATATGGTAATGACTATCTTTTATCATCAGATTTTGACTTGGCTACCCAATTTGTGATAGTGATGTTTTTATACACCTAGATGCAGCCACACACTGAAATGGAAGTCAGCATGTTGCTTATTTTCAAAGTTATCCAGCTCAAAATGCTTACATATATACATACCGTATATGGTGGTAGCCATCTTAGATTTTGACATGGCAACCCAAATTTCAATATTGACCTTTCATATGCCTAGATGCAGCCACACACCAAAATAGAAGTCCGTACTTCACTTATTTTTTAAGTTGTCATGCTCCCAACATTCACTGATAGATGGATGGAGGGTATTTCCAATTCCCCCTTTAAGCTCGGTGATGGGAGATAAAAACCAAATCCTCACGTGACAAAAGTGAGGCAAGGGATATTCTAAAACACTGTGCTATGGTATGCTATCATGCTTTTCTTGAGCTGCACATTTAATAAACTGCAGAAGTGGAAGATGCATGATTGTCACTTTGCACGTTAACCATCCATCATCCATTATCTTTTACCCGCTTCTTCCATATTGAATCACGGGGGTTGCCATTGGCCATGTCCAGCAATCACTGTGTGAGGGGTGGGGTACACCCTGGACAGGTTGCAAGTCCATCACAGGGACACAGAGACAAACAAGACAAGCAACCATTCACTCTCTCACTCACACCTGGGACAATTTAGAGTTACCAATCAGTCTAACATGCATGTTTTAGGTCTGTGGGAGGAAACCGGGGTACCCGGAGAAAACCCACTCATGCACGGAGAGAACATGTAAACTCCATATAGAAAGACCCCCGGACCTGGATTTGAACCGGCAACCTTCTCACTGAGAGGCAGCAGCTCTACCAGTTGTGCCACCATGCTGCACTTTGCAAGTTAACCTTGGTTTCAAAATGTACCATAGCATTATTATTGTAAATCAGAACTGAAGAGGTGAGAGGACAACAGACATAACATTTTCAATTGTTAAGTTGATTCATGCCCAAACACAGGCAGCAAAAAGTACAGTTTTCTTAAAGTTGAACAAAAATAAAAAAAATAATAATAATAATTCAATGTAACCTTAAAATACATGTTACTCTTTAATGTGTTAAAATCAAGCAATGCTTAGGAGAAAAAAAGAGCTCAGAACCATTTCAGGAGGACTAAGTCGGGTGTAGAAGGTTTGTGATTGGATCATTACTCAGCAAATTGAGCTGGCGAAATTGAAATAAATCTAAGTAGCCACTTTTTGTCCACTGATGCTAACAAGGTAAGAAAGAGAGAGAGAGAGAGAGAGAGAGAGAGAGAGAGAGAGAGAGAGAGAGAGAGAGAGAGAGAGAGAGAACACAACTAAGATATCCTGGAGTACATTAGGATGAAAGGCCCCAACTGATGAGTGAATGTAGGCAGCAGCAGAAACACAATGTGGAAGAGGCGGAGCAAGAGGAGCCATCAAGCCGCTGTATGACGTGTACCATCGGCAGATTGAGGAAGTGGCCGATATCAACAAATTATGCCAGTGGTTAGAGCAGCTTGATTGAAAGACAGTACAAAAACACTAATCATGGCAGCACAAGAACAGGCACACAGCACAAGAGCAATGGAGGCCGGGGTCTATTATACCAAACAGCACACAAGATGCTGGCTGTGCAAAGAGGCACCTGAGACAGTCCATTACATAATAGTGGGTGTATGATCCAGGCAGGCAAAAAAATACATGGAGTGCCACATTCAAATGTCTGGAATAATATACAGGAACATCTGTGCTGAGTGTGAACTGAAGGTACCACAGTCAAAGGGGAAGATTCCACTGAGGGTGGTGAAAAATGGAAGGCCTAAGATACAGTGGAACTTCCAGCTCCACACCAACAAACTGGTGAGAGCTAACCAACCAGACATCGTGGTGGTCAACAAGCAAGTCATGTTTCATGTCAAGCCATGCCAATGTATGTGTTTTTCTGGTTGCCTTGCTAACTTCTCCACTCATCAGCTTCACTCAGCTCACCCATGCCACTCCCAGTCTCCCTCCTGCTGCATCTGTGCACTGCTCTTCCTATATGCATTACTCGTCCATCGCAATATAAGAAAACAAATACAACCAAATAGTTTCGATGTAGTGAAAATTATTCCTAACATAAATAAGTTAAAATACACAAATAACTAAAGCCATTCCGAAAACTATAATGTGCTTAGTTGCAGTACTTTTCCGGAGTGCAATGTGCCACTTCCATATAAGGTATGAACTGCAGCGAGGACCTTCTCATCTCTGCAGGGGATTGGCTCTGCTTGAACCACTTTTGTGACGTCACACATGAGCGTTTGGACAAATAAGAAAATTAAGGTGTAATTCACCAGTTCAACCCATAGGACTACCGTAAACACGTTTTTAGACCAAATATTGCCGATTTAAACAAATACGCACAAATACATGAAAATTAACACAGGCATAGTGCTATAAAACCTTTTAAACACATTCTAGGGAGTTTATCAGCTAAAAGTTATTTTTGAGTTTAGTTCCTCTTTAAGCACAGTCTATGCCTCCCTTCCAGATTATCTGATTGCCCAATGCCTGAAGAAATCCAGCATTCATATTCATGCTCTCGCTCTTGTGATCAACCCACAGATCATGACTACATATTTCTCTCCCTTTTGCCTTGCCTTGATGGATAACTTCTGCTTATTGGATATCTGGACCTTGACTTCTGCTCTGCCTTCTGACTACCTCTTCACTAATTCCCTCTGATAAATACATATTACCTTGTCTGCCTCTCTGTGAATGACCCATGCCTGTATTTTGACCACTATCTCAGACTTTGGACTCCAGGAGTTGTGAGTTCCCAGAACCAAGCTCCACAAGCTGAAAAGCATTTATTGGACTGTTAGAAGTGTCCTAATTCAACCATGCTGCCCCCCAGTCTAGTGTACTCAGAGGCTGACTTATAACCTGGTTCTGATCAGATGAGACAGGCCTCAGCTGCTCACAACAACCAATCCCACACAGATGGGGGGACGGGTTCTGGGGGTCCTCCCCCAGAATTTTTTAAATAAAGTAGATACTTTCACACATAGTTCATATACATAGTTCAATAACTATGAGTTAATGGCACAAGAAGTAGCCTGACCAACAGATGATTCAATTAATTAAATATATTATATATTCAAAGGTGACCATTTGATGTCCACATTAAAATTAAATGTCTGTAACTTAGTTGACTTCAAATGCAACAAGATGATCAATGAATGTTTGCAACAAAATATTAAGTGATTGTAACAAAGATTCCTTCAGGAAAACTCCCAGTATAAATCATAAAACCAGAATGACTTCTACTCATTCTAAATTTGTCAAATGGCCTAGGATGGACCACCCTAGTTATCCACCGCCAGAAACAGATAAGACTGGTGTGGTCTAGTGTTGTGTTCAAGACCGCCTAACCCGAGACCAAGTCAAGACCAAGACCAGAATGTACTGAGACAAGACCAAGACTTTTAGGGTCCAAGACCAAGTCGAGACCGAGACCGAGGAAAGGCAAGACCAAGTGGAGACCAAGACCTCAAATAAAATAAATAAAATATAAACTTTGATTATAAAATGTTTTTTATAAAAGTTTCATAGCCTACTGCAACTTTAAGTTTGCTTTTGAATGAATATGTCAGCTTTTATAAAATGTCAAAGCTACACAACAAAGAAATCAGACATCCAGTGGCCTCACTTCATACTTCATGCACTTCATGCTAAATGTTATTTTTGGTCATGACTGCAGTAAAAATAGAAATAAAAGCAATCAATTTAGAATTCTGTTTTTTATTTAATATTCTGTTTGGATTGTAGCTCATCTGGTTATGATGGCAATAATGAAAGCTGAACTAAACCATTTAATGAGTCTAACCAAATATAAATTAACTCCTGGAACCTCTGCTGAGGAACTATAATGTAGACTCCATTAAACAGAATGAGATTGCTACAGCAGCAGCCAGCAGGAGTTAAAGGAGCGGGACTGACTGCAGCTTCAGCCTCATCTCATTTGTATCAGCTTTCACCTTCTGAACATTCACAGCTCCAGAAGACTGACTGCTTCTTTACCCCAGAACTGAAACTGTGCCTCAGCTCTGGCCTCATTAATTCCAACAATAGTTTAATCTAACTCCTCAAATCCAGAAGTCTGCTTACAGCTCATCACTATCTGCTCCTGGCTGCAGTCTTACAACATTTGGGATTCTTCTTCTTATAGACAAATTAAAATTAGTCAATGATTAAAGCTGCAGTCCCGTGCACCAGTTTTACATCCACCAACTGTTTTACATTGCAGAAGACCTATTGCCCTTTGATTTGTTGCTTAGCAACAGATCAGTGCTTAATTTGTGTACGAGGTGTTCCCATGCTGATCTTTGTGTACATTTTCTTTCAACATGGTACTCACTGTGAGTCCAAAGTTATTTTTCAGATTTAACCCAGTTAAATATTTCTGACATCTCTGTTAAAATTAACAAAAGTCACTTTAAAGCAGAGAAATGTGAAAAAGACAAAGGAGCTTCTACAACAACACACACCAAGACGCTCAGTGTGCTCCTTCTGTTTTCAGTGGCGTTAACATCAGCCAGCCATGTGTTGAAGCTGCAGATGGCAGCAGATGCAGATTCTCTGAAAGCTATTAAGTCTAAATATCAGTCCTGACTCCCGGATGGCATCCTGTCTGCCTCAATTACCTTGACTAGCTGCAGGAAAGACATCTTGGGGGACAACACTGAAAGCCCACAACTGCAGTTTAAAATAAATGGGATCTTCTTTATAAGCCATCGTGTGCACTGAAACAAAGATGTATGCCATAAAATACCCACAGCTGCTTTAGCATGTAAAAAGTAGTGTAAAATGCCCCAATTCAAATTTAATGCAGATGTTTATGCACTTTTACTACTTAGCAGCAAAGTTTCTCTTTTTAACACAAGTCTGCTGGATACAACTTGTGACAAACTGTTCAGTCCTTCTTCCTGACAGCAGAGTTTTGTTGCTCCGCCACTTTACAAACCAGCCATCTGATATCTAATTACCTTCCATTATAGCGTTAGATAAATATTACTCACATAATGATGATTTTTTTTCCCTCTAACCTCACTTTTGAGAAACACAAAAGCCAGGTTACTCATAAATGCATCAATAATCTGAAAAACACGCCAAGTTTTAATGATTTTCTTTTTGTGTCCATGTATGTTTTATTTACACCATCGTATTTCTCATTGAGGTGGTGGAAACTGGACACGAATACAGGCAAAAAAGGCAGCAGACAGACGGGTAGGGAGAAAACAATATGATATTGGTGAAAACAAACTTGTTTGAAATAAAATGTATAAAACTATGAGCACAAAACCAGCAAAACAATGATCTGACTAAGATGTCTGTGAAGTCAATGTGAAACTACTTTAAGCAAGGATTAAATAGAATTGAATAGAATATATCTTTATTGGCATATTTGCACCAAGGTACAAAGTGTTGCAATTGGCGCACGCACCATCCTAAGAGGGACGTACGCACGGAAGCCGCAGCAGTATAAAACCGCGCCGCCAACAATCAGATATGGAAAAAGGAACATACAGTCGGGTAATCATGGTATTCAAAAAAGAATCTATCACATTTTGTCTTAGGACACTCTATGATAAAGTCCAAAAAACTCTACCAGCTTTAGCACGAATAAAGACAAGACATGTTGCATGTGATGACGACAAGCAGGGAGATTTAGTCCGTGAGTAATCATTTCAGATAAGCACAGTCTTGCAGATGGCTCAGCTCGGCTCCATCCGAACGCACACACAGAGATCTCTGGGGGGAGGGCAGCGAGTTCTCAACAGCTTTCGACTCCAGGAGAAGTTTTGCAGACAGCCTTCTTTTCAAGGTCGCTCAGAGTCCCGATTAGATTAGTCGCTTTATTTATTTTCAGGTCAGGCCACAGTGTACTTTTGACTGCAGCCTTCCAAGTCCAGGTGCTGTTCAGGTCCAAATCGCCGAATCATGTGAGGTTCCGAGCTACAAATCCCCATCTGTGCCCTGATTGAGCCCGGACGGCTGTAAACGAGTCCCAAAACGCACCGCAGGTCCGCGGCTGTCCACCGCTGCTCCCATCGTGCGGTTCAGCTCGTACAACAGCTGGGACGTTGAGGTCATAGCCCGGATCAAAGAATCTTGCTGAGCAGGAAGTCTCGCCAGCGCGTTGATCGCCGCGGTAGCCTTCCTCAGCTTCCAGTAGCAGAAACCTCCGCCAACGCCAAAAAACAGAGTAGCTGCCACCAATATCCAAATAATCCACAAATCTTCCACGTCTTCGACAGAAAGAACGGTCAGACACATTGGCTTCCACTCGCTCCACGAGTCCATAATGTATCCCACCGCATGCGTGTCGAAGGGGCAAGCCGCTTCTCCTGGCCCGGTGCGTTTCGTGGAAAAAAATGTATCAATGGAGGAAACAGCCCACGTAATTAAATCCATTTCAAATTGGTTCGAGTGAGCGCTGAAGAGTTACAGACGAGACAAAATGCAAAAGCAGGGAGGAGGAAAAACTTAGGAAGGAGAGGAGCAAAAAGAGATGCGACCTGCTTTGCCGAGAGCCGGAAGTAATTACTCTAAAATAAAAGTACAACAACAAGCATCAAAAGATGAAACTTGACAATAATAAAATAATGAAGAAGAAATAGTAGACATGAACTTTGTATAATGCATTTGTTATAAAAATGAATGTACTTCTCAGTCACGTTTCTTTTTGTTTCATTACTTTTTTAAATATTTTTCCAGTTACAGTATTCATTTCACTGTAATTTCCACATTTAAATGATGCAGTTTTACAACATATCACGGCACAGAAGCATAAACTTGATTGGCAAAAGTTATTTGTCTTAGCATTCCCTCTACAATCTCCCTCAGCTTCTAAATTCCTCTGGTTCAGTGAAGAATGGGGAAGGCAGAGACGGGCCAATGTTTGGTTTACTTTGCTGCTGCTGTGTTTCCAGCCTCCTCTTTCTAAAACTGCTCCTTGTTCCTCCACGGATCACCCGGCAACAGACACATCACTTTGTCTCCATCTTTCTGGAGCAAACGGAAACGTCACACGGAAACTGTCCTGGGGAGGACAAGCACCGTCCTACCTGACTGTCCTACCAATGAAGAACCAAGGCACATTCTGAGGACCGGCAGAGTTTCACATTGGTCCTGACGACTGGACCGTCCTGCTCTGCACCACCCAATAAATAAGACCACTTTTTAAAGTCATGGAAATGTAGACTTCGTGGACCCTGCTCTGTCAATCTGATTTTCAGTTCTGTCATTTTTTATTTGCTTGTAATTCTTGTCACAACATTTTACACCACACTAATCTACTTTAAATAATTTATGCTAATAACTATTTATATTTGTTTTTCAAACTATTGTTTGTGTACATTATTTTGAATGAAAAATTGCTTCTTCACAAAAATCAGTAAACCATGTAAAAATGTATATCTATCATCTATCTATCTATCTATCTATCTATCTATCTATCTATCTATCTATCTATCTATCTATCTATCTATCTATCTATCTATCTATCTATCTATCTATCTATCTATCTATCTATCTATCTATCTATCTATCTATCTATCTATCTATCTATCTATCTATCTATCTATCTATCTATCTATCTATCTATCTATCTATCTATCTATCTATCTATCTATCTATCTATCTATCTATCTATCTATCTATCTATCTATCTATCTATCTATCTATCTATCTATCTATCTATCTATCTATCTATCTATCTATCTATCTATCTATCTATCTATCTATCTATCT
>JBBPBX010002777.1:11459-46505 GCA_038048925.1 Garcialebias charrua | reverse complement strand
TCTCAATTTATCGATCTACGTTCCCCCTCATCTATGGTCATGAGCTTTGGGTTATGACCGAAAGAACAAGATCTCGGATACAAGCGGCTGAAATGAGTTTTCTCCGCAGGGTGGCTGGACTCTCCCTTAGAGATAGGGTGAGAAGCTCAGTCATCCGGGAGGGACTCGGAGTAGAGCCGCTGCTTCTCCACATCGAGAGGAGCCAGTTGAGGTGGCTCGGGCATCTGGTTAGGATGCCTCCTGGACGCCTCCCTGGTGAGGTGTTCCGGGCATGTCCCACCGGGAGGAGACCCAGAGGAAGACCCAGGACGCGCTGGAGGGACTATGTTTCTCGGCTGGCCTGGGAACGCCTTGGGATTCCCCCGGAGGAGCTGCTCCAAGTGGCTGGGGAGAGGGAAGTCTGGGCCTCCCTACTTAGGCTGCTACCCCCGCGACCCGACCCCGGATAAGCGGAAGAAGATGGATGGATGGATGGATGGAACTTTACTATAGTTGTTATTGAGTGAATTAGTCCTGAGTCATTGTATATTTGTCTTGAATGATCTTTAGCTACAATCAGTCATTCAGTCACACAACAGGCTGGTTGATGCACATCAGAAGGGATGGATGTACTTAACCCTGACCAGAGAACTGTTATAACATTAGTTTGGATTCATTCAGTTGTTTTGTTTTGGCTTTATGTTCATGGTTTGGGACCTGTCATGTTTGGGTTTGCGGTTTTGTTCCTCTGCTAGTGTAGTTTATGTCTTGTTCCCTTGTGCTTTTGTTCTCGATTGATTTAGGATCATTTCACATCTTTTTTTAAATATTCTTGCTTGACTTTCTTTATCTCTTTTAGGTTCTAATCCCTAATTTGTCATTTGTTGTCCTTGTATATGAAGCAAAAGCCGCTGGTTTTCAGTTTTGGTTGTCAGATCCTGTTTTTTGTTGTTGTCCACTGATGTGCGTTGGGTACCTTTCTGTCCACCTGCGTTTTGGAACCAAACGTTACATATAGCTTTTCAGATCAAATAAAAGTCTGTGCATAGTGTTGAAACACCTTCATAACCTTCAGCAAAAGTTTGAATGCAAATTTTGGCTCTCAAATAAAAAGGTGTTTTACATGAATGCCTTTTGTAACAGTAAATCATTTCATTACGTATTTATCAATTATCTGCACCTTTTTCATCTTATTATTATTTTTTTTAAATTTTTTCCATTTATAGATGGCCTCCCTTCTCACCTTATAGCCATCCTCTCACTCCAATATGTATTTTTTTTAATAGAGAGAAAGAAAGAAAAGAGAAAGTAAGACAACAAAACAACAATTATCCACAAAAAGAGCACAAGGCAAACACACCCAACCTCCGTCCACAATCCTGCAAAGCACATGACAGAACACAGCAACGAAACATACATGCATAAAGACTAATAATCTTCATGACCTTGCAGTAGATTTCTATAAATAAACATACCCATACCTACAAATATATATACAGTATACATTTATATTCATTCATATACCCATCTACATATCTGCATATATCTACATATACATCCCTGCATCCATTTGTGTGTGGTTGTGAGCATGCATAAGTGAATAAGGTTCCTCCAATAGAACATTTAGTAGCGACTGTGAAGCATCAGAGATCCGTCCCCCCAAAGCCCGAGGCAGACGAAGGGGCGATCAAAGCCCAAGACTCCAGGAAGGACCCCCCGAACAGGACGAGCCACTCGCCCACTCCCCAGATCCGACCAAGGGGAAGAACCGGACGAATCCCACCAGCGACCACATACAATGACCCCCCGGGGTCAAACGCGACAAATTCATAGGCCCCCGCCGGAGCCCGCTGCACCGACGTAGCCCCAGGGCCGGTCACCGAGGCCCGGGCACCGGGGACGCCCATCCCTCAGGCCAAGACCCGAAAGGACCAGAGGACACGAGCCCCACCAGGCAGCCACCAGGCCGAGCCGACAAACGCCCAAGCGCCCAACCCCAGATAGTGAGGGCCCCAAGCACGCCCGTAGGCAAAGGAACACCCACCAGGGGGCCACGTGGCAGGAGCGCGACACTAGTAGCCTCAGAAGTATCAGAGAGGGGGCAGTCCAAGTCCCAGCCTGACACTTAAACATTCATACACAGACACACTCATTCAGACCCACCCTCATCCTCACCCTCACTCACAGAAAGACAAACAATAACGACACGTTCCATTCATAATCCCGATGCACACTCTATACCCCCTAGGTCCAAGACATGTACCTGCTCCCTACATGGGGCAGCCCACATCCAAACCCAGGAGGTAGGCCCATTCATTCTGGGGTGGAGAGTAGCAGACATCCAAGATCCGGCCCACCCCGCGCCCTGCCGACAGGACAGGACACCCGAGCCCAAGCAGCCCCAGGGGGAGCGCACTGCCAGTCCCGCCCACGGCAACCCGCAGGCCCCGAACCCCCCCACACCCCAGCACAACCCCTGACGGCCCACCCCCAGAATGTCCGCCAGGCAACCAGGGGGGTAAGAGAAAAATAAATAATATATATATATATATAAATAAATACATAAATAAATAAAATTGAAATTAACAAATCAAGACCCCGACACACACACCCCCGTCCCCAAATGTACTGTTGGTGAGTGTTGTTCTAAAGTGTACTTAAAAAGGAAAGAGCAGGAGCAAAGGCTGGCATTGTACCAGTTTCCCCTCCACTCCAACTCTAACCCAAGCCCTTATTGTCTAAATGCATAATGTTTTTCATCTTATTTTATAACATTTGTGTCGCATTTAAATTTATTTGGGTTGCAGTTTTTACTAAGTTCCTTAAAAGCATCACCTTGTCTGCAAAGTATCAAAGAACCCAGAGGCGACGTGTGTACAAAATGATGTGTCTGAAATACAAAACACATAAATCTATTTGCACTGTCATCATCTGTCTATCATGAGCAGTAACCTTTCTCTGTGGCTTCAGAGCATCACTTTTTGTCGCCTTTGCCAGAGTAGTGAAATCGACAGGAGGCCAGCTGTCTGTGTCTGTGTGTTTGCCGCCATGCTACTCTCTATTACTACCACCCCCTTCTGTAATTACAAGCTCCAGTGCACACAAGCTCACCATCAGGTGGGGCCGGGGCACCAGCAGCGTGCTCTCATCAGTGGAACATTTTCAGTCCCCTTCATGTGAAAGCTGCAGGCTAATGGGAGGCTCTTTGCACATCAGAGGTGCCACAGCCAGTGGGCTAATCAACCAGACTGAGATTAGAATATAGTCAATTTTCTCTCATATCATAGGTTAGCTCACCCCTAATTGGTTCGCCATCTGGGCGTTCCTTTCTTTCCTCTCAGTGGATACATTTTTCTGTGTCGGCAATTCAAAAGATGCTGGGGGGAGATGAAAACAAAGAAAATGCGGATTTAAAAAAGAAAGATGCGAGCTAAATCTGTGGTGAATTGTGAAACGAGCATTAAATTAATGTTTTTTTCTTGTTTTGTTGTTGCTGTGATGATGGACATGAAATGAAAGAAAGGGTTTATACTTTTTGCCATTTTTGTGTCACTGGCTGATTAGGAGGGCTAATTAAAATCTGTATTTCTCTCTTATGATTGTCTATTGTTGATTGTTCAAGGAAATTCTACTGTTGCTGTTGTCATCATTCTTTAGTTTGTAGCCAGGTCTCTCTTGTAAATGAGTCCTCGAGGCTCAATGAGATTAACCTGCCTAAATAAAGGTTGAATGAATTGCTTTGCAATGAGAGACAACTGTTTTTAGTCGAGCTGTCATATTTTCTAGAACCCCAACCGGAGATTGGCTAAATCAAACATCAGGATCAAATAGGATCTGATCTCTAATCAAACCCTGACAGCTCTCTCATGAAAACTGTTTGGTTGCAACCACCATTTGAGTCTCACCTGAGAGGATTCAGGCAGTGGAATAAGAAATGTCACCATCACATGTTCTATCAAGAGTTTGACATTCCAAAAAGCTGATGAACCCTTTTGTGTTTAACCATAACTCTTTCTGAAGACTCAAACTTGAGCTCTTTTAAGAGCCACAGACTAGTCTCCCACTGAGACCTGAACATTTTATCTAGATGCACGGGTTAAAGTCGGCATTAGGACTTCTCATTTGGGATGTTCCACATGGGTATTTCATTTTGGAAGACAGCGAGCTAAGAAGATTATGAGCCCAATTTATCGCACACACCCCGACTTCGCTTTATTGGCTGCACCTCTTATCAGGCTTTTCCAGCAACTGCATCCTCTGAACGCCTGTAATTGATGCAACATTATTTTTTGGCACAAATATGAACTTTCAAAAACATTTTTTTATTCCTGTGTATGTTCTAACATCTAAGCAGGGGTTCATTATGGGTGACTAGAATGGAAGTCAGCCTTCAAGGTGATTTTGAGCAAACAGAATGAAGTAAAGCTGATTGTGCTTCATCTGACCCTTTGCTGAGTCAGAAAGGAGGGGAGAAGGTGGTGCACGAGTAAGGATATAAAACCTTGAGACAAGAGGATGCTCCTCTCTCAAACCCGCTGCCATCTCAGTGGTGGAAATGTTGGAGTTGGGGTGGGTCGACTTTGAGGTGACATTGACGCCATGTAGATGAGAAAAATCCACGCGCGCTCCATGTTACGTCCCTGCTCGCTCCAAGTCAGGCGGCGGCAGCTCCGTTCCCCGTCTTCTCTCCCTTCCTCTCTTTCAGCACCACTCCTTTAAGGACAGCGCCTCGCTCTCCCAGACGCACTTGTCCACCATCGTCCCCCCCTGGAGGATCAGCTTTCTGCTCCCTGCCGCCGGACGCAAAACTTTTCACCTTGGTTTTACTCACAGCCGGCTCAAAGGAAATAACTTTTTTTTATTTATTTTTTTAATCATTTGGATTCTCAACCTCCTGGGGGAACAAGCTGTCAAACCAGCTGATTTATTCGTAAGTTTGAATGTTTTCCCTCTCCCTTATGAATAAATATAACGGGTCTGGTTCTCCCTTGAGACGCGCGACTTGAGGAGAAAGGTGCGCACATGCGAAGAATTCCGCAAAGCGTGTTGCGCTTGACCTGAGGGGACCAGGACTTATTTCACGGTGGAAATGTGCATGTTTGATCCTTGAGCCAGGCTGCCACATGTCCTCAAGATCCTATATATATATATAATTGTGTGTGAGTGTGTGCGTAAAGACGACTGGATTTTTTTTTTAGGGATGGAAAGTGCGCTCAAAATGCTGCTCCCCGGCTATGACGTCATGTTTGAGTGTTTGTGGCTCCTAAAAAGAAACGTTGAGTCAGAATGTAAGAATATAATATTAATGTGTACAAAGTCAAAACATCTGTTAGGCGTTAAGCACGTTTTTTTTTTCCTCCGCGCTTCCTCTCCATGACGCACCAGCTGACAGAGCGCGCTCCTCTTCAGCCACTTTTATATGAAAAACTGTTTTTTAAACGCTAAAGTCTTTATTATTATTATTTTTTAATTGTTTTAGAAAAAACATACATTTAGCAACACAGTACAATTTTGAATTAGAATTGGGAAATATAAAATGAATACGAATTATTCATCAAGTAAAAATTAAACCTTGTTGACGAATCACAGATAAACCGAGAGTGCAGCATCCAAAGAGTTATGATCCTCTCCAGGTGATTTATTGGACGTGGTGGTTGCGACTGACTCCTAAATGTGTTTAATTGCTCTCCTCTTGTAGGGAGCTGTGGGAAGTGGGCCATTGAATTTAGAGCACAATGAATCAAGGGCAAGAGCAGGCTCTAAATTTCTGCTAACATCGATTCACTTCAGGCCATTTCAAGTGTTTCCTTCTTTGTGGGAAGTCTTTATTTCATCCCGAGGGGCTCGCATGCCCCAAGGCATTTAAACAAATCATGCAGTGAAAATTATGGTTACAGATTTGTACTTAATTATTTATTTATTTTTGCATATTTTGCATGCATTATAGAGCAGAGGAAAATACTGTAAAGATTTCATATGAAATAATTTTAAGATGTCAGACAGTTGGGCTAATGAGAAAATGGCAGTTTGTAAATATTAAAAACAGGTACAACTTGTATAATTATCACGTTTTTTGTTTGTTATTTGTATATTTTTAATATTTACACTTTATGTTTTTTAGAGTTGCCGCTCCTGATCCATACCGGCTGCTCTTTCAGCTCTTCTCTGGGGGAGACCAGGGGAACGGGACGGACAAACTGCGATCCGCCTGGACCGGTGCTGAAACCACCACTTCTCCACTGGTCAGGACTGTCCGACCCGCAGAGCGTCACCATGGCTACCAACGGGACCAAAGCCTCGGACGGACACGTCCAAACTGAGACAGTGAACGACGCAGCCAGCACCACGCCAAATGACAAACCCAAAACGTTGGTGGTGAAGGTGCAGAAGACGAAAAAGGAGATACCCGAGAGGGAAACGTGGGTTGGGAAATTTGACTTTCTTCTGTCTTGTGTGGGATACGCGATCGGACTCGGAAATGTCTGGAGATTTCCTTATTTATGTGGAAAGAACGGCGGAGGTAATGAGGAATTCTTGGCAATTTTCCACCCAACTAAAGGAATTCAAAGATCCTGACTCCAAAGGGCCAGAGTTTCCTGTCGGAGAGTTTAAATTAAATGTTGCATATAGCCGTGCGTAATTGCGCACAAAGCAGCAAAAGCCAGCGCAATGCCCTGGACGCACTTTGAAACCAATTCTCCCCCCTGCTCAGTTACTGATCATCTTAAATATTGGTCAGATGTGTGATGTCTGGTTATTTACACCTTTGCTTCTCACCTCTCATCCAGGGGCCTTCTTGATTCCCTACTTTTTGACGCTGGTGTTTGCTGGCATGCCTCTGTTCTTTCTGGAGACGGCTCTTGGTCAGTACACGTCCATTGGAGGACTTGGGGTGTGGAAACTGGCTCCGATGTTCAAAGGTAAAAAAAATAATACATCTCACATACTTTATGCTGCTTTTTTATGTTAGCTGGTTGATTGAAGGTCAGATGAAGGAGACCGACAATGTTTTTAATAAGGATATTTAGCAGAGCAGCAAATTGTTTGTGACCAGAACAGTTTTTTTACACATGATTTCTACGTTTTTATTTTATTTTTATTTAATTTAATATTTTAGATCACATTTAACATCACACTTGTATTTTTTTTATGTTTTCAGGTGTGGGTCTAGCTGCTGCCGTTCTGTCCTTTTGGCTCAATATCTACTACATTGTAATCATTAGCTGGGCTATTTACTATCTGTACAACTCCTTCACTGCTGTGAGTACTGTATGTTCAATTAAAAAAATCACCCCCCCCCCCCCACACACACACACATTCACCTCCTTCCTTCAAGTGAAGTTAAAGTCCAGAAGTTTTTTTTTATTTTAATGCAAAACGTGGTTGTTGTTTTTTATGTATCTTTACTTAGTGATTCACTTCAGTCATGCGTCAGGCATTTTGCCAGCATCTCTTACGTAAGACTAAACAGAACCCTTAGCAGTGTATGACTTTTATTACTTCCTTTCCTGCATAATTAGCTCCTTTACACAAGGTATTGATAAATGCATTCTGCAATGAAGCATTCACCCTTCTGCAAAAAGCATGAAATCTCAATGTCCCAAATGAGCA
The DNA here is from genome assembly GCA_038048925.1 of Garcialebias charrua. NCBI lineage: Eukaryota > Metazoa > Chordata > Actinopteri > Cyprinodontiformes > Rivulidae > Garcialebias > Garcialebias charrua. The sequence continues at coordinate 38,915 of JBBPBX010002777.1, read as the reverse complement.
TCACGGTCTTGGCTGCATGACAGCCAGAGAGAAAAGGACCCAGCGATGGGAGAGGGGGTTCAAGGGGAAAAAAAGAGCTGTCTTCTCATTTCTATGTGCCTTTTTTTTTGTCTCTTCAGGAGCTGCCATGGCAGACTTGTGGCAACGTCTGGAACACGGACCGCTGCTACACCAACTACAGCATCACAGACACCAAAAACCTAACCAGCTCTGTGGTGGAGTTCTGGGAGTAAGTCGCAACACGTTAGACCGCTCTGCTGTAATACAAAAGCCAATTATGTCATATTGCCTTGTGTGAAGGAGATGGGGTCAAATTAGGCAATATGCAAGTGAAAATTCAGTCCTTTGACACAACACATCCTCAAGGACATCAGGAGAAAACATACATGCAAAAAACATCTGTGGAGAAAGAAGAGCAAAGATAATGATTTCTCTTGACTGTAGTGTCTGTGAAAAGCTTTAGGGGTAAGAAAAACGTCACGAAGAGGCTCTTAAATATCACGACATGCGTTGGCATATTTGTGCACGCACCCGTGCACGCCGCATGCATGAGATTAAACATGCCTTTGTGCGCTGCAGCAAAACTGCTTTACTTCTTCCCTGCAGGCGCAACATGCACCAGCTGACCGATGGTCTGGAGAAGCCCGGGGAGGTCAGGATCCCACTGGCCATCACCCTTTTCATTGCATGGGTGCTCGTCTATTTCTGCATCTGGAAGGGGGTCAGCTGGACTGGCAAAGTGAGGAACAAAACAACACGAGCACAGAGAAGTAGCATGGAATAAGACATTTTGTGACGAACAAGTTGCTGCCAATTTGGAGTTTGTTTTGTCATTTAATAAGTCACATAGGATTTCATCATCAGAGAATGTATAAAGTCAAGGAAATTGTTTTGTTTTTTTTCTCTCACGTTTTGTTCCACAAATTAACAGCAATAAATTATAATTTAAAACTTTAATTTGTGGTATCAGAGGCTCAACAGCTATTTCTTTACTGCCTGTGTCAAACTCCGCACTGGTTCTTGTTTTCACTCAGTAGATTTGATCTTAATTGAAACGAACTGACTTTGACAGCAGGAACAAAACGGTACAGATAAGAAGGTCAAAGTTCAGTAAAAGTGTGCTGAACACCATAATTCAGGTGTCACCTTTCCTCTGAGGTATGATTGACTCGGTCATCGTGCAGCGCTGTGGGAATGGTGCCACAGTAACCCAGTATGTGAACTAGCTGAGCAATTCAGCAGTTCATTTTTACTCTTTTTGTCGCCTTGCAGAACAAAAGTTTCACATGTGAGCTTCTGCTCTGGTTTGCATGCTGTAAAAATGTTGCTTTGTGTCTCACAGGTGGTGTACTTCTCAGCAACGTATCCCTACTTCATGCTCTTCATCCTGTTTTGCCGCGGCATCACTCTGCCTGGAGCTTTTGATGGGATTCTCTTCTACATCACACCCCAGTTTGACAAATTAAAAGAATCGGAGGTGAGCTCTCAGTTCAGCTGACGTCTAAAACAACATACTTCACATAAAATACAAAAAAAAAAAGTGATATTGAAGGACAAGTTGAGCTCCTATAGAAAGGGGCTGCTTTTGCAGAATAGAATACAAAAGATCCCGCAGGTTACCGTATTTTTCGGAGTATAGGTCGCACCGGAGTATAGGTCGCATTGTCCAATTATTACCAATAGATTGGAAAAATCCCTAGATAGGTCGCACCAGAGTATAGGTCGCACCTACGTTTAACTCTGCTGCAAATGTCTGCCACAGGAGCGCACAGCAAGGCTTTTAAGAAGATTAACACTTAAAAACAATTATTTGTTTGATAAAAATTATAGCAAATATGTGTCTGAGCTGAACTTTTCCTTAATAAATGAACGTAATTGTGAAATGAGCTGGATTTTTTTTTTTTATATCGCCGAAAGTGATAAAAAGCCATATATAGGTCGCACCTGAGTATAGGTCGCAAGCCATGAAAAAATGATAAAAAGGTGCGACCTATACTCCGATAAATACGGTAATTTGGATTTTACAGAAACTGAAAGGTTTCTGACCCTTGCAGGAATCCCATTTCTGATTAGGCTTTCAAATGCAGCCTGACAGGACAGAGTCTATGTCTCTGATCAGCTTCAGACAGGCACAAGATGTTGACAGGATACAAAACGTCATATACGCTGGCATCACGAAGGGTTACACTGCAGTGTCGAGGTTTTTGCGGATAAATCCTGCGTCAGTGCGAAGGAGAAATGTGAAACTCCAATAGCACGTCAGTGTTTTACTGAATGAACACAGTGACAGAAAATGTGTCCCTTTGGTGAAGCTTAAATGAGTTTTCTCCTGCGTAATACTATCAATCATGAAATTATGTTTATTCATGAATATTAAGAAAAAGTAAAGTGGTAGGAAGCATTAAGATGAGAGCAAATAAAAACTATAATTGGAGGTTTTTGCATTAAATAATTTCTTGTCTGCTTTTCTATCAAACTTTTGATAAATGAGACACAATCATGCAAATGTTTCCATCCCTCCAGCCTCATATTTTGTCTTAAATTGACAAAAAACATAAAAAATGTTACATGCTGACATAAGCAATGGCATTAAAAAAACTAGTTTCATTTGAGCACAAACTGCATGTTTAAATGTTTCTAATCCTTATGTGTCAGGTGTGGCTCGACGCTGCCACGCAGATCTTCTTCTCTTACGGACTGGGATTAGGCTCTCTCATTGCTCTTGGCAGCTACAATCCCTTCACTAATAACGTCTACAGGTATGTGATTAAAATATGTCACACTCAAGGTACATTTACTCCATGACTTCATTACGCTTTTTGTAAGATTGGTACACTGGTACATTTTCATCTTTAAATAACTTCTTGGTCTGCTGCCTTCACACATCTCCTCCTACATGTCTCTGTGTGAGTGCAGCTTCAGTGTGCGCTCTCAGAACATTATTACCTGCAGTGTTCTTTCAGTGCAGACTGAACTAGGTAAAACGGTCTTCTCCTACTCTGCTCCTGTTTCCTGGAATATCTTGCAAAAAGATCTGAAGCTCTTGACCTTGACCTCTCTAAGTGGCTTCAAAATCTGTTACGTTCCTGACAAGAAACAATACAGACATGTTCCTGTTTTTAGTTTTGTACATCACTTTACAACCTGGATGTTTTTTTTGTTAAATTATTTTAATACCATATTATTTTCACTTCTTATTCTCTTATTCCTTTCTATTTGCATCATCCTTTATGATTGTCTGTTGTTGTCCACTGTTGTCATCGCTCGTTAAAATCAGATCCCTCATGTAAATGAGTCCCCAAGGCTCAGTGGGATTAACCTGTATAAATAAAGGTTGTATAATGAAAATAGATCCAGCTTCAAAATTGATTTAGATCACCTGCAGTGTTTATTTTATTTATTATTATTATTATTTATTTTTATTTTTTATGGTGAATTCTCCTACCTTTGTTTCTATGACAACACTGTAGATCAGGAAGTATTTGACCTTTCAGCCACAAAGTGTCTGTTGTTTCATTGATTTGTCTCTACCTTGTGTTTCAGTAGTTACATGTGCTTCAGTACAGACACTACTGTTGTCTTCCAGTGTAGGCTTTTAAAAGCAGAGAAATGTTTAATTTGCTATTAAACATCCTAAAATGTATATACCTTTCTGCCATTTTAAAACAGGTCAGTTTGAATATTTTCATCCGCTGTGCAAACGAAGGGTAAAAAAAATGGCTTTCAGCTTCTCCCCCCTGCCCCCTCGCTTTTCCACAATGTGTGACGGGTTGATAAGGAATTGATACAAGCGTGACAATGGCTGCCTTGCGCTTTGTCTGTCTCCCCTGCAGAGATTCTATCATCGTCTGCTGCATCAACTCCTTCACCAGTATGTTTGCCGGCTTTGTCATCTTTTCCATTGTGGGATTCATGGCTCACGTAACAAAGAGACCAATTGCTGATGTGGCAGCCTCAGGTAATTGCAATCAATGTTGAAACTCAATAGTAACAACAGACACAAGCCGAAGATTTTTCCAACTACGTCGACTTTGAACTAACAGTGAAAAAGATGGGACGTTTTCCTTTGTCACTTTGTAAATTCAGGGATTATTAGAAAAGTAAATGCTCATTTATTTGATATTTTGAAAGACTTTCACCTTGACTGTCATGATAAATTCTTTACATTTTTTCATTCAGTTTCATTTTCTTTTTTACTGTCATTATCACCAAGCATTTATTGTACTGTTCACTGTTGTGTATTTAAGTGACTCATACAGTATTATTACTGTGATGTATATGGGAATAAGTGTAATCTTTCTTCAATCAGGACCTGGTCTGGCATTTCTGGCATATCCTGAGGCCGTCACCCAGCTGCCTATCTCTCCTTTGTGGGCAATTCTCTTTTTCTCCATGCTGCTGATGCTGGGAATCGACAGCCAGGTGAAAATTATCCAATAAAAATGCACGGACCTTTGGGTCTTTGCAGTACTTTCTATCTCGTTTCTAAGCTGCAAATAGTAAATATTTCCTATCTTAACCACAAATTTTACTGTTTCACAATACACATCTTTACACTGTAATGTGTTTTAATACGTAGCTTATTGTGTCTTGATGTAACATTTTCAGTCTTGTAGTAAACCTTTGCATTAGTTTTATTGTGACAGCAGATTAGTAACAGTTTTGAAATGGCTCTGCCAACTCTGCAGTTCTGCACCGTGGAAGGCTTCATCACTGCGCTGGTTGATGAATTTCCTCGGGTCCTCCGAAAGCGTCGAGAGATCTTCATCGCTATCGTCTGCCTTATTTCTTATATAATTGGCTTGTCCAACATCACACAGGTAAATATGACGATGTTTTCGGTTCTTTTTGTCTGAAATATGAAGCAGTCTGACTGAGTGACACAGTTTACTTCGCATCAGACCTGGTTTGGTTCACCCTTTTGATTCTGGCATGACCTTCATGTAACCAAACATCTAAGTAAAAATACTCTCTCTCTCAGAATGGACAGTCTGTTTTGATATTTGTACACATTTCCATTGCTGCAAATTGTCTCTGAACATTCTGTCCACATTGTTAGATATAATTTGTCCAATTAAGTTTCATTTTAACTGTGGCTAAACGTTAAAACAAACTTTTGAAACCAAAATAATCCAGTCTCTTTCTTAACTCTTCAGTTTGGCAACATTTGGACCAGGGTGATCTAACCCCAGGACTAAATACATTAGTCCATTTTTGTTGCTATCTAAACACTGGGAACCATTATATTTGTACTTTAGAGTCCTAAAAACCGCAATAGTTCAACATTTTAAAAGTTTTTAAAAAAACAAATCACCAGTTAAAAACGTAAAAATGTGAATTCACCACAGGCTATGATTGTTTTAGTCTATGAAACTTGGAGATACTCAAATCTCTCCACCTCCTTGCAGCCGCATCTATTTATGCTCAGTTAATACTGCAACCTTCAACTGGACCAATTCAAGTCTGTCCTGTACATGCTATTGCTACGTTTGGGCGAAACTGGGACCTTGAGCACATAATTTTGTTCCACCTCATGTACCGCATGTGATGAGAATGACAACAAAGAGACTTGAACTTGAACATGAATATAACTACCTCTCCTGTTGCTGATCATCATCTTTCTTGTGTTATTTTGCTTGGTTTGCAGGGTGGACTGTATGTGTTTAAACTATTTGACTACTACTCCGCAAGTGGGATGTCTCTGCTTTTCCTTGTGTTCTTTGAGTGCATCTCAATTTCATGGTTCTATGGTGAGAAACACGTTTTTCTGTGAAAATATTTGGGTATATAGATCATTTCTATATATTTTTTTCAATATCTTAAAACGACTTTTAAGTTTCAGAAAATACCAAGTTGTGAAATCAAACAGCTAACGAAACTCACGCCTAAGATGATGAATAATACAGTCCTAAAATAATATGAAAACAACAGACAAAACCATTTGCACTTTTTTTGTTGCAGGTGTGGACAAATTCTACGACAACATTGAGGAGATGATTGGTTACAGACCCTGTTTGTGGTGGAAGGCCTGCTGGGTTGTCTTCACTCCTCTCGTTGTGGCTGTAAGTCATCCTCTCATGCCATCACATGCAGCTTACTAACATGAAAACTATTTGGAAAACAAGATCAAAATGTTTGTGACTTCTCAGAAAGCATTGTACCGTCTATAAGATCATCATTTTGGTTAAATGAGCTGAGGCTTTTTTGTTGTATAGCTTTTTCTTTATTAACAGTTAATAAGCACATTGGACACTCAAACACTGCAACATAATCATATAACAAGTAAAGTTGATGCTAAAATGCTGCTGTTACTGTCTATTTTAATAATAATCATGTGGTACCAACTAAATATTAACACATGGTGCAAAACAGCAATGTCCTTAAAATCAGTCTAATTTTTAAACACTTAAAGCTGCACTATGTAACTTTGTAGTGCAGTCTGTAACTTTTCTAACAATATATTTTTAACATATTTCTTCACTCTGTCACTATCTACTGACAGACTGATGTTAGACAAAGTAATCTCTGAAAAAAACTATAGTCCCCTTGCTTCTCTATCAGCATTTATAAAAACACTAAAAACACAGAGTGACCCGCCGTTAACCAGCCAATAAAAACAGAGCTTGAATTTGAATTTCAGCAGAGCAAGGGGGGCAGAGCCATATATGGCTCTGAGGGGGAGGGATCAGAATGCTTTGCCTGTTGAAAATATTTCTAAGTTCTGCGCTCTACAGAAAGTTACACATAGCACCTTTAATTGTTTAGTGCATTTATAATGTTCATGTGTGTGATGAGAAATTTTCTGAGATCTCTTCACTTGTCGCTTTCTTGTCCAGGGCGTCTTTTTGTTCAGTGCAGTGCAGATGGTCCCGCTCACCATGGGCGATTATGTGTTCCCGGGCTGGGGACAGGGAGTCGGCTGGTGCATGGCCCTGTCCTCCATGGCCCTGATCCCTGGCTACATGGGCTACATGTTCCTCACACTCAAAGGCACATACAAAGAGGTAGGCTCTAACGTAGATTTGAGCTTTTTTTTTATCTCAAGTTTATCGATAAAGCCTGCAAAATGATTGAACTGTAACAACTGCAGCTATACCCTGATGTAAGGACCAATGGGAACAGAGACCGACTCAGAATTAATTTACACTGTTAATTTACAACTACAAGTGGTAAATAATGCAATAAGCCAAGAGGAGACTGGAACCCTGAAGAGCAAAGGGATGAATAGGATTCTTGTAGTAAAGGGTGATAATGTTGTTGCTAATCTTCCTTACAATGGAGGTCAGGGCCAGACGTGGGGATGGCTGAACCAAATGGTTTCAGATGACAGAGGTGTATGTCTGGATGATGGCAGGCATTAGGCAAGTGGTAGGAAGGCATGGAGGCAGCTGATGAGGCACAGAGGAGGATTCAGGAAACAGGCGGATATCAAGGGTACCTCACTGGAGGCGAGGAGAGAAATATAAAATGGTAAATAGAGCTTATTTATATAGCGCTTTCCAGCCCCCTATGAGGGGCCCCAAAGCGCTTTACAATACCAACCATCCACACATTCATACACACATTCATACACCGGTAGCGGTGTATGAATGGCATACAGGTACAGGGCCGTCGTGTCTCCCCAGGCAACGATCTACCTTGCAAAAGTCTCTCTACACAAACAAAAGGCGAAAATAGGACTACCAGCACTCACATAGTCAAAAGTACAACTAAAAAGAAAAAAGGAAAAAGGGTAACAGTCCCTCACTGTTAACCCCAGCTGTCCCCCTTCTGGACAACTGCCCAAACACTGCTTATATATGCAAGCAATATAAATCATTAATACTTGGATTTAGAGATGAGTAAAAGACTAGAACAAGACTACCATTGGCAGGTAGTGCTCCAGCGCTGGCTGAATGTCTTCTGCAGCCTTTTATGCTCATCACAGGTGTAGCAGATTAGAGTGTGGCTGAGGGTGCAGGAGCTGCAGAGCAGAACTCCCACATGAACACGTTAAAGTTGACTTTTAAACTCGGCTACGTAAACGCTGGTTAGTAAGTCAAAATCAAGAAATTATTCTAAAGAGTATACACAGCTTTTCCAGAGCAGGTCCACTTGGAACGTGAGTATATGTTGTCTAAATTTTAATGCACAACCACACTTGGTAGGTAGTGTTGAGTGATTAACTGGATTGCTTTATAATATTTTATTTTCCTACAGTCACTTACTGTATGCCAGCGACATTTAAAGATAGCACTCAAGCTCCAAAGTTTGAGGGGGAAAAACTGAAACTTCAACAAGCATTTTACTATAACAGCAGCTCAGAAGCATGAACCCAGAATCTGCAGCACTTTGCCTTCACTGCCGTTTGCAACAGCTTTACAGTAAACACATACATTCATAAATATATTGGAATACATTTTGCATTCAAGAAGTCAAAGGAAGCCCAACGCCAGAGAAGAAACTGCTGACTTTAGCTCTGTGTTCTGCTCTGAGGATTATGCTCTGGTACTGCCAGTCAATGGTTTTGTAATGAGCAAACACACAAGCATCCTCAACGGAGTAATAATAAATTGAAACGAAGAGAGCTGTGATAAAAGGATTAGCAAAGGAGAATTTTAATTAGTTTTGTGAGGCAATTTTTCACGGCCTTCTCTTTAACAGCCTCTGAATTCTCAGGAAATTACATTCACCTTTCTGCAGCCCAGTGATGCATTTATATAAACTGGGCAGTCTTAATAACGACAGATAATACCTGTTTTGTTTAGCTTTTTGCAGAAAATTGACATTAACAGCTTTTTGATTTGCATACATCCACAGTGTGCTGGTGGCAGATGTAGCTTCTACTGCTGACAGAATGAATGCGCCATAATTGCAGGCGGTGCAGCCGAGGCTATCAGAGGCAAAATGCAGGTGTCAAATCCTGCAGCTGATGGCTGATTGTCTTAATTGTAGCAATCAGGCAGCTGAGTAGAGCTCGCCACCTGCCTGGGTGGACAATCCATTAAAATGGCTTGTGCATTGGACCAGCCCTCTACTTTCCATAGTTGAAAATATTTGGGAGAACTTTAAGAAGTGTGAGTTTTCTTTCTAAGTCAAAGCTTCCTCTGATGGCACCATGCTCACAGCTGTGCTTGTCTTCTACTTCCTGTCATGTCAGCAGCGGTAGTTAGTTTATACAGTATATGTTTTAAATTCAGCTGTAAGATCAGTTTTGTCACTAATGCTTTTCTAGCGTCTGCGGATGATGTTGAAACCCCTGGCACGGGGGAAGACTCAAGAAAATGGTCCGGATCAGCAGCTAGAAAATCAGAACCCAGCCAACGAGGAGGCCTACATCTAAACTTAAAGCTCGCTTCTGTGGTTCAACGGCAAGACCAGCGCTCCATCGTAATTAAGGTTGGGAACGACCACTAGACTTCTATGTCTGCTTTTATTCACCTACCTCCTGGGGACATGTGAAACCAACCTGATTACAGTTCTTTTTAGGGGGTTTTCTGTTGTTTATTTTTATAATACAAAGTTATAAAAATGTGTGAAGGAAAATACAAATTACCCAGCAAAGCTGTTGTGATATAAAATTGTATTATGCAAAAAAAAAAAAAACTTTAGTCTTCTTGGAAAAGAAACGATGACTTATAGAAAACTATTGTATATTAAATATGTATAATTTAAATCAGGAGGCTCATGTTGAATCAATACTATTATTCATGCAAGAAATTAACAAATATGCTAAACCCAGATTACTGTACAAAGAAAATATAAATAAAAATATTATGTTTTGCACATTAAATAAATACAATAAATTAAATGCTGTGTCGGAGGGAAGAACAAAATTTAAAATTTATGAAGAAATGATTTATTATCCACATATATAAGGCCAAGACAATATGGGAATGTGCAACAGGTAAGGCCAAATCTACTTAAAAGTGTAAAGTATAACTTGGTCAGACTATCAGACCCTCACAGAATCCTTCACACCACCAGAAATGTTTACCACCCATGTTGGGAGCAACATAGGAAAAGCACAATATAGTTTCTTCTTTTTGACGTGACTGAAACCTGTGACAGCAGCAAAAATAACAAATGAAGAAAAACTTAGCAAGAGACTGTTATAACCGTTTGTTTTGTAAAGAAAATTTCATTTTATAGAGTCTGATTTTTTTTTTATTACAGTCATTTGTGATTTTCTATGTGTGAACGAGAGGGACCAAATCACGCTCTAGCTTGAACAATTTGTGCAGAAGTTTGCGTGCGGATTAAATAAAAGCACCCCTTTTTGATGACGTAGAGCAATAATTTAGACGACAACACATAATCAGCCTACAAGCACAAGTTTACTCTGTGAACAACTTTTAATAAGAAAAATCCCACATTTCCACCCTACAGTCAAATGGGAAATTTGATTGTGGAAAGAAAGCACATCATTGCATTGATCCAATGCTAATTTGAATTTATTTTGTGAACTAAAACAGTGCATAATGCTGTGTCTGGTGTTTTGCCTTGGAGGAAGTAAAATGGATTTCCACTCTTATTCTAACTGCACTTCTTTACTTATATACTTGTTTAATAGCACACTCCTCAGGAACAAAGGTAGATGTGACCAAATTGTTCAAGATATCACCCTGAAACATTCAATGAATAAAGACTGCATTAAAAAAAATCTAACTATTGACTTTCTATCACCCTCCTTTATGAAATAAACATGCAGCGAAAGTCTTAGTATAAGCATGCACAAAGCAAAAATTGATCCAAATTGTTGGATCTTGGTGGTGTTTCATCTGTTTGTGGCCTTTTAAATATAGAAGCTATCACATGTTTTGACTCTAGTGCAGATATTCATTTTGAAACTTGGAGCCAGGAACTTTGGCTCAATCGGAAATTAAATCTGGCAAATGAGCATAACCACAACAGAACACAGTCAGATGTTTTACAGATCAACGTCACTGAAAGGTTGCCTTCTCAAGCGAGAAATTAAAATCTATAATTTCACTGATTCTGTATAAAACTGCATGATATAAATACATGTAAACCATATGAATATGCTACTTTTGTGACAGACTCCAAGTATCACATAGAAGGGTCAAAAGAATTTGCTTCAGTGGCAGCTACATGCGACAAGAATCAGGTCGAATCAGTCCCGTTTTTTTCTTTCATCTACATTTTTCTTTCAAAGATATGTGAAATAAAATGTGCAATGACAAAAGCGTTCCATGAGTTTTGTACAAAGTTAAAATTCTGCAGTTTCTCTCTTGAATGATGTTGTAAACTAGATTGTGTAATACATGTATCTGTGAATGTCCGTACAAGCCGAGTTCATTTTTTCATTTCATTACGTCAAAATGTTGAATGAAAAATGTGATATTATTTGCTGTTTTCTGCAATAATACTATCTCAGAAACTAAGTCACATATCTTTCTCTCTGCTGAAAAAAAAAATGATAATAACATATTAGAAGTAATAATATTAAAGATTATATATAATAATTTATTAGAAATGTCTAGTCAGAGAATATTGTTTTGTATATTTTTAGCTGTTACATGGGCCTAATGTAAAATATTATATGTAAAAATATAATAAATGTCTTTAGATGGTGTTATATGAAAAAGCATGATTGCTATATATGTGATCTTCAAAAATAAAGATCTATAGATTATAATGTCAGTATCATGTCCTTTTAAAGTTTGTTTGAATTTATTGACATCCACCTCAACCCCTCATAAATTTTTTTTACAAGTCTGTGTAAAAAAACAAAAAAACAACAAACAAACAAATGAAATCATTTTAGTTTGTCCAAATAATAATGGTTTTTGAGTACCGGTACTTCCAAACCTCAGCTCAAAAGGTTTGAAAATTCTCTTCAAAATGTTTCTTTACATCACAATCCTGACCTGCTCAGTCAAATGCTAATGCACAGTTTATTACATAAGTGGGAATGAATATGCAATCAGCTCCATCACCGCAAAGATGTTGGCAGGCTTTAAGCTCAGCTGATAGCATCTGACAAAATGGCTCTCTGCTGCCACAGTAATATCCTTCTGACACCTGCAGTGAAATGTGTGCCAGCAGAGACTCGAGCTGTCCTGGCTGCCGGCCTAAACCTCCCAGTCACAATACATCATCCGTCCCCCAGCGGCTGTGCAGCAGTTGCTTTTTTTAAATCTATAAAGAAACCAAACTGTCGGAAATGGAGCATTTGGTTTGTTGCCATCTTGGTCCTAAATTCTTAATTAAAAGAAAACAGTATAACGTATAACAGAAGATCATGACAGGTTTGTATGAAATGCATGCTGCTAAACAAACAGTGACTAAAATCTTGCATTTCTTAAAATAATGCTCCATTATCCATGCCAAAGTTTTAAACAAGTATTTTTTGCAACCTTAGTGCTCAAAACGTGCTCAGTTACACTAGATTTTAGCCCATATTTTTATCTGACTGAGTTATAATCATGTTTGTGTCTACTAAGACTATAATAGCCATCATGAGTCAGGATGGCTTCAAAAGATTGTAGAAGATGTGAATCAAAGAGCTTTATTTAAATCCACCCATTGATGTATGACATACAGTATTTTGCACAGACACACGAGGTTCACTTCAAAAGTTGTTGATAAAATTTTAATCAAACATGTTGCTCCATCTGGTTGTGCTTGGATTCTACATTTGGGAGGACAGTCTGCTACTACCACACCAAAGTATGGATTAAAAAATATATAAAACTGACTTAGTTAGAGCCATTTTTGTTTATGCCTAGATCAGTTAGTTATTAGTGGCCATCTTGAATCAAACTAACACCAAACAATTATCACTTGTATATTTACATTAGACAGCACAGTGGCACAACTGGTAGAGCTGCTGCCTCTCAGCAAGCAGGTTACCCTGGTTCAAATCCCGGTCCAGGGGCCTTTCTGTGTGGAGTTTGCATGTTCTCTCCATGCATGTGTGGGTTTCTCCGGGTACGCCAGTTTCCTCCCACAGACCAAAAACATATGTTAGACTTATTGGTAACTCTAAATTGTCTCTAGGTGTGAGTGAGAGAGTGAATGGTTGTTTGTCTCCTGGCTCCTGTGATGGATTGGAGATCTGTCCAGGGTGTACCCCGCCTCTCGCACAGTGATAGCTGGACATGGACACCAAAAAGGAAGAAGAGGGTAAAAGATTATGGATGGATGGATGGATATTTTTCTCCTATTTCACCAGGAAAATCCCATTGAGATTAAAAATCTTTTTGCAAGAGAATCCTGGCCAAGACTGTCAGCAGCACGCAGAGGTTACAGAACATTCACAACAAAAACAGAAAAAGTTAACTCCGTCATAAACAAATTAATTAAAAGATTCCTCAATTAAAACGTTTACAGACAGATGATTCCTTCTCCAAATTAGAAAGAACAGCCTTAAAACCTTTAGTAGCAACAGCTCCTTTAGGTTAATATATTTCTGCAACTGGTTCCAAGAAGATGGAGCAGAAAAGATTTCTTTCCAAGTTCAGTTTGGTCTTTAGGCACTTCAAGCAAAAATAAGTTCTCACAACGAAGAGAGTATCCTCCTCTGGACTTTCTCTTTATGAAGGCCAACAACTACAAAGGAAGAAATCCAAGTATAATAATAATAATAATAATCATTTTATTTAAAAGCGCCTTTCAAGACACCCAAGGACACTTAACAAACAAACACAGTTCAAACATCAGCAGTAACAAATTGAAATATAAAATACATAAAGAATATAAAATACAAAATAATATAAAATACATTTAGTAAAATTAACAATAAGCTAGTCTAAAGAGATGTGTTTTCAGGGCTGTCTTGAACAGAGAAAGGGAGGTGGTGTTTCGAAGGTCTGACGGTAGAGCGTTCCAGAGGTGAGGGGCAGAGCAGGTGAAGGCCCTGCTCCCCATGGTGGAGAGGCGGGCAGAGGGTACATGGAGATGTAGCGAAGAGGAGGATCTGAGAGAGCGTGATGGGATGGAGATTTGTAGGAGGTCAGATAGATAAGGAGGGGCAAGGTTGTGGATAGCTTTGAGTATGGCCTTGAGTATGGCCTAAGCATGGCCTTGTAAAAAAAATGTGCCAATGGCGGAGTCTATGAGTGGCCAGGAATGTCCATCCAACCCGGTTGTTTAAACTGCAATGATGTGTAAAACCTTTTAAACCTGTTATAAATCTTAAAACTCCACGATAAACAGTATCCAGCGAATAAAGACATTTAAGAGGAGCATGCATGTATAAAATATCACCATAGCCCAGTACAGACATAAAAGTAGCATCAACCGGTTTCTTTCTAGCCTCAAAAGATAGACAGGATCTGGTCCTGAAATAGAATCCCAGTTTTAATCATATTTTCTTCACCAGTTGTTGAATGTGGGAAGTAAAAGACAAAGAATCATCTATTAAATATCCTAAATATTTATGCAGTACTGTGATGCTTTTTCAATTTTCAGACCTTCAGCTGTATTAATGACTGGAAGATCCTCACTTTCAAATCTTCCATTGGAAAACAATGTCACCTTTAATTTATCTGCATTTAAAACAAGCTTAATGTGATAAAGATTTGTTTGTAAAACATTAAAAGCTGACTGTAATTGATTAAAAGCATTGTTAGGTGAGAGACCAGAACAATATAAAACAGTATAATCAGCGTAAAAAAAGTAATTTTGCATGAGGCATTTACATTAAGACTATATATATGTATATGTATATGTATATCAGAGTCAGAGTCAGAGNGTGTAGATGTCTGTGATAGTGGAGGCTGATTCCAACAATCTTCTGTGCAGCCTTCACCACTCTCTGCAGAGTTTTTCTTTCTGCAGCTGTGCAGCCTCCATGCCACACGGTGATGCTGGAGCACAGGATGCTCCCTACTGCAGGTGTGCAGTGGAGCCAGTACATCCACTGGTTCGTGAGATATTTTGCTAACAAATTAGGCATACAAATTAATGCAAACAAATGGAGACAGTTACATCATAGTCAGCGAGTGACACTATAAAGCCCGACTGATTAGAGTAACTATCTGATAGACAAGTAGGCATCTTTCATGTCCTCCTGTCAAAGTGCACTTGGTCAAAGCATCAGAATTTTTTTTAATCTGCTTCTTTGTGCAATGTCCCTGTCAGGTCTGATGTTGTAGCTGTTCACTCTGCTTTACCCACAGCTATGGCTCATTTCATTCTGGGCAATGAGCGAGCCAGTGGAAAGATTGTGCTGGTGCCAGATGCATTGGACAATCCTGACACAAGCCTTGATTCTGAAACGCAAACACCTGACATGAACATTTTCTCTGATGTGGAAACGCTCATCTTAAGTTGAATTCGAGGAGGTAAAACACACCCTGTCGGGTTTAAAAACTGTGAAACCAAAGACTTAGCTTTTGTTTTTCAGTTCCCGTTGATAAACATTCCTTTTCTACGTGAAATGACTACCGTATTTTCCAGACTATAGGTCACAGCTTTTTGCCTAATTTGCATGCCCTGCGACCTATAGAGAGGTGAGACCTATTTATGGATTTTTCCCATATTTTTAGACCAATCTTTGGCTCAGATGTGACCGTTTTTCTTTTTGGCAGAAAATGGTGCAGTGCCACTTTTGTCCGCTAGGAGACACTTCCAGAGAGTCCACCGACCGTTTCCAGCTCATGTGTCCGAGAAAAAGCCTCCTCTGCTCGGATTGACTCTGTCGCTGTCGGCCTCCTGGTCTGGATGTATGAACTACTGTTGGCTCTGTGTTTGTTAGCTGTTTGTTAGCAAGATAAGTCAAGAACCACTCAGCAGATTTTTATGAAACTTACAGAATGTAATCAAAAAAGGCGTTCAATACAGGATCAACTGGACTTTATTTGTTGCAGAAAACGTTTCGACTTCTGTCCAGAAGTCTTTTTCAATTCTGAATGAATGAAAGCTGTGAGAACGAGAAGTTTTATACAAGCCACGCACCAACATATGAAATTGGAAACTGAAATAACACCACAAAATACCTAACATGCCCATTCTATTTAAATTGACAAAACAAAACAACACATCACACCTGGGGGTTTGTAACACATACATGTAAATTGAAAGATCACACCTTAACAGTAGGAGGTTCCCTTGAGGTCTCTGGTAGAAGACACATTCATTCAGAATTGAAAAAGACTTCTGGACAGAAGTCGAAACGTTTTCTGCAACAAATAAAGTCCAGTTGATCCTGTATTGAACGCCTTTTTTGATTTTATCATGTCCTGGACGACTGAGAATCTTCACCAGCATACAGAATGTAATCACTGTATGTACATTTACAAGTGACTAGCTTTATGAGCTGTTTGAGATAAAAAAAAAAACGATATTTTAGCTTCGTTGTTAGTGGTTAGCTACCGTAAACAGATACCTACTATTTAGATAAATAGCTCATAAACCACTCGGCGGATATTTTTTCTGTTCAAAGAGTGTTACTATATGGCTTTAATTTACAAACTGTTGCCCTGTATGAAACATTTGAGATAATATTAAATTTTTTATTCGTTTTTTAGAGACGGAATCGTCTCGTTAGCTTTCGTTTTATTTCCGTTTATAATGTTATAAATAGCTCATAAACCACTCGGCGGATATTTTTTCTGCTTACAGAGTGTAATAATAATAATAATAATGAATTCCATTTATAATGCACTTTTAATTAATAAAAATCTCAAAGTGCTACAAAGTGTAACAAAGCAAAGATCAAAATAAAACAAGTGATAAAATCAAATAAAATCAATAATAATATCGACTAAGATCAAAGATAAAATCATGTGGATGCAGATTAGGCTTGCTTAAAAAATAAATAAAATAAAACAAGTGATAAAATCAAGTAAAATCAATAATGATATCAGCTAAGATCAAAGATAAAATCATGTGGAGGCAGAATAGGCTTGCTTAAAAAGAAAAGTCTTTATGCTGCTTTTAAAGTCAACCAGTGACTGTGGAGCTCTCAGGTCATCAGGGAGGGAGTTCCACAGGCGGGGGGCAGCCACACAGAATGCTCGGTCTCCCATGGTCCTCAATTTGGTCCGAGGAATATGAAGGAAATTACTGTTCTGTGATCGTAGAGACCGGGTGGATGAATATGGTGCAAGAATGTCCTTTAGATAGTCAGGTGAAGTGCCGTGCAAGCATTGATGGGTAATGAGAGCAGTTTTGTACTGAATTCTGTAGGTGACAGGAAGCCAATGGAGGTTATGGAGAATGGGTGTAATATGTTCAAATTTACGAACTCTCAACAGAATCCTTGCTGCACTGTTTTGAATGTATTGAAGTTTCTGAAGGTTTTTGCCAGGGATACCAATAAACAGGGAGTTGCAGTAGTCGAGCCTGGAGGAGACAAAGGCATGGACGAGTTTCTCAGCATCAGGAAAAGTCAGAGATGGGCGAAGTCTGGAGATGTTTCGAAGATGGAAGAAGCAGGTTTTAAACAGATGCTTAATGTGATTTTCAAATGTAAGATGAGAGTCCATTTTTATTCCAAGATTTGTAACAGAGGTGGAGAGGGGGATGTCTTGACCAGAGAAGGAGATTGTTGTTAAAGTTGATGTTTGTATCTGGTGAGGGGTGCCAATCAATATGGCCTCAGTCTTCGAGCAGTTTAATTGAAGAAAGTTCTGATTCATCCATGCCTTTATTTCCTCCAGGCAGGCAGAGAGAACAGTGAGTGAAGACGGAGATAGGGATGATGATGATGTTCCAGTCCTGATGTAAAGCTGTGTGTCGTCGGCATAGCAGTGAAAAGAAATGTTGAACTGATTAATAATTTGACCTAAATAATTCAGTGTAATTATATGGGTTTGATTTACAAACTGTTGCCCTGTATGAAACATTTGAGATAAATTTCGATTTTTTAATTTGTTGTTTTAGACGGAATCGTCTCGTGTTAGCTTTCGTTTTATTTCCGTGTATATTTTAGCAAATAGCTAATAAACCACTCGGCTAATAAACCACTAACCTTTGTGCTATAATGTCAGCTATAATTTTTAGCAAACAAATAATTGTTTTTACCGTGTTAATCTTCTTAAAAGCCTTGCTGTTCTCCTGTGGCAGACATTAGCAGCAGAGCTAAACACTCAGTCCATATTTCCGGGTTGTCTCAGAGGTGACACGTCACGTCAGCGGTGGATGACGCGTTACGTCGGCAGTGACGTAGATGCGACCTATATTTAGGTGCGACCTGTTTATGAATTTTTTTCAAATTTTTGGCAATAATTGGACAAAACGACCTATATTCAGGTGCAACCTATATTCCGGAAAATACGGTAAGCCCTAAAGTTTAACTAGCATTTTTGTTGCCATGACTAAAAAAGAAGAAAGAAAGCTTCTTATACGACCCAACATATGACATTTATTAACCCGCTATCCTTCCACAAAATTAAGCCCATCCTTTTGAAGATGGCGCTGGATCATAAAAAGTGTTCCAACATGTCATTTCAGAAAATGTGATTTGTTTCAGAAAAGCATTTTATTCCCTAAAACAGAAAAAAGTAGCTTCTTCACAAAACTTTAATGTAAAACTGATCTGGGGCACATGGACAACCCCTTCCTCCATCTACGGTAGGATCCCTGACAGAAATCTGAATCAGAATATGACTCATTCTTGTGTTCTTTCTTCACAACGAGGCCCTGATAGCATATCTCCTTCCAGCAGAGAGACGGACAGGCAGGCAGTGAGAGAGGAAAATGCTCTTATCGCTGCCTGCCATATGATGGGATTAGCTGGAGTGTTGTCTAACAAAGCATTAATGAACAGTTTTAATTGCCTGCATGGCGTACGCTGCCAAGCTCCTGAACTACACACACGCACACACACAGACACACACACAGCTTGAGCTATCCTCATCAGGACATGCACTAAAACACAATCTTTCGCAAATGGCCGAACTAAAAATACTACATGTGTACCTGTGACTCATGTTGTTTAGGATCAGACTTGATCCATTATGACAACATTGGCTACTAATTAATCCCACACACACACACACACACAGAAGACCAGAGTCAGTTTAGTTGCTCTGCTTTTATTCTCGGCACAGATGTACAGTTGATATGAATGCTTATATAGATTTTCTGCTTTTGAAGACATTTTGCTTCTAATATGAATATTTTTTCAAGTTTTTATCATTTATTTTATTCTCTTGTGATGCAATACAGTCTGGCCCCAATGCAACCACCAGACTTCATCCACTTCTCAGTGCTAAAAGACTGCTGAAATGTGTTGAAGTAAAAAACAAAACAAAAAACAGAACAGATTATAAATGTAGCAAAAGAGTAGCTGTAAATTCAAATTAGCAAAACAATGGCTAAAGGGTAAATGTAGCAAAAATAATAGCAACAAACTAAAATTAACAAGAAAATAGCTAAAAGCTAAGAAGCATTAAAAGACAAAATAGAGCAAGCATGCAATTCAGTTTCATAGTCTTTGTGAACGGAGAATAGATTTCAATGCATTTCTGAATGTTTTTTGTTAACAATGGTAAATAACAAAAAAAGTTATAAATACTGAAAGTCATAGCATCTTATGACCAACTGAGCTGAGTGTTTTGATAAATTAAAGGCAAGAAAGAGAGAAAGAGATCAAAGAATACAAAATAATGCAAAACATAAGTGGAAGAAATTATAAACAGGAAGAAATGGTGTAAATGTTTGCCCAGCAATCAATCTGTTTATTCATTTTTCCAACTCCCCTGATCCAGACTATCCAGGACTTCTCTCAAACAGATGCCTGAAACACTTCAGCTGATGTCAGACTGAGGACTACGAACCGCTTCTTAATGGCTCTGCATTCATTGTGATTGAACATTCCACAGACATTTATTCTGATGTATTTCTTTAGCATTGAAATAAATATTCCAAGATTCATTGTGTAATCAATATTTTTAAAGCTATTCAAGCAGAGAGAAAGCAGAACATTCTCAAACCGTTAACCATGAAAAGCACTTAGACAGCTGAAGCCCAATAGGGTGTCGCACCAGCCTCAAGTATGAACAGGTCAAAAATGAATAAAGACTCACAAAACCAAAAGTGAGAATTAAACAAACTGTACAAAAAATATTTTCATGGACTCTGGTTTTTTAATTATTATTATTATTTTAATACAAAAAAACTTCTGAAAGCAGGTGAGTACAATTGACAGACAGAAACAAAATTTTCCTTAAACATTTTGTTTCTTTTGTGAGACAAGACATCTGTTTCAGAACATGAAGAGTGGCTTTTCAGCTAGAAACATTTTCCCTCTCCTGACAAAATCATGCTGAGAACCCCAATTGAGAGAGTGATTGCCACCACCAGTAAACCCATCCCATCTCTTTCAGTCTCCGAGGCTTTTTCCTGTGCCACATTTATCACTAAATGTACTGAAAGCACTGGTGAGATGATGCATCTCAAAACTCAAAGGCTCTTTTTTAGCCTGACCAACAATGGAACAAAATGCAACAAGAAATACACATTTAACAGGAATTAAACATAAAATATCCACACAAAGCACATTAAATGGTCCAAATTATTTACAGTATCTATTTTTATTACATTTAACACTACTTAGACAGCTTCATAGATCTTGGATTAAAACCTTTTCATTACTGAAAATGCAAGATCTTGACAAACACAGAAATTACATTTTCTCATTGAGAACAGTGCAATTAGTGTTCCATTAGATGTAAGGAGCCATTTATCTCATCAACACAGTGCTCTCTGAGTAGACAGGCTGTTAATGCAAATCTGTTCCTCGAGAAAAATCACATACTTGACACAGTTTTCTGTGCAGACTGGTAAGAGTTTCAGGTTAACTTATGTCGCTCTGAAACCCACATGTTGGATATACAGCCACAAGTTTCACTGAGATCATAAAAATCTAGCATTCCACGCATTATTTGTTCTTCTGTTATTTCATCCCATAACCCAGAACAAGATTTGGAAAAGAACAAATTATTAACTTTAAGAAAGACAAATACTGTATGAGCATCAGTGTGGAAATAATCATTGCTTTTAGTGTAAGACGTGAAGTTAAAAATGTTTAATTTCATATTGAAAAAAATACAATAAAAAATAAGGCAACATATAATGTCTTAGTACGGTACTTTGGTTCCTATGACTAACTTTCTTGTAACATCGAGGTGGATTTTCATGCTCTTGCACCGCTATGCAAAAAAAAAAAAACTCAGGACAGTGTTAGTTTTACTATTTTATGCTTATGTCTATTATTATATGTTTCAGTGTTTCAATGTTTAGATGTTTACTGTTGCACCGAGGGACTGAGAGAAACGCAATTTCGGTCCTGTGTATGTCCTGTACAGTACATATTGCAGATCTGACAATAAAGTTGACTTTGACTTTTGACTTTGATCTTGATCAAAGAAATATAATAATTGTGAATTCAGATGGAGCAAACATACCCTCTTCTGAACATAGCAGGGTCTGTGGTGGAAGTGGTCTCCAGCTACAAATACTTGGGTGTACACGTGAATGATAATCTCAGCTGGGGCAACACCACCAGCCTGTTCAAGAAAGCTCATCAGAAACTCTACTTCCTCAGGCGGCTGAGACGAGCTGGTCTGGAAAGCTCAGTCCTCACCTCCTTCTACAGGTGTACAGTGGAGAGCATCCTGTGCTCCAGCATCAACATGTGGCATGGAGGCTGCACAGCTGCAGAAAGAAAAGCTTTGCAGAGAGTGGTGCAGGCTGCACAGAAGTCTGTTGGAGTCAGTCTCCCCACCATCACAGACATCTACACCTCCAGATGCAGGAAGAGAGCCACCTGCATCATGAAGGACCCCACTCACCCAGCACACACACTTTTTACCATGCTCCACACAGGAAGAAGTTTGCAGAACATTAAGTGTAGAACCACTAGACTGAGGAACAGCTTCTACCCTGAAGCTGCTAGACTCATGAATCCCTAACCAGGAAAATTGCTGTAATGACTGTTTAATTGGAAACTTGTCACTTCATCTGTGCATCTGATTATTTATGCTGCTGATTCCTTACCCATAAACTGCTGTATTCATACCAATCTGCTCACAACAGACTCATGCTCAGGCTGCTGTTATAATAATAATCATCATTTTATTTAAAAGCACCTTTCAGGACACCCAAGGACACTTAACAAACCAATACAGTTCAAACATTATCAGTGACAAATTGAAATATAAAATACATAAAGATTATAAAATGCAAAATAATAAAAATACATTTAGTAAAGTTAATGATAAGCTAGTCTAAAGAGATGTGTTTTCAGGGCTGTCTTGAACAGAGAAAGGGAGGTGGTGTTTCGAAGGTCTGGCGGTAGAGCGTTCCAGAGGTGAGGGGCAGAGCAGGTGAAGGCCCTGCTCCCCATGGTGGAGAGGCGGGCAGAGGGTACATGGAGATGTAGCGAAGAGGAGGATCTGAGAGAGCGTGATGGGATGGAGATTTGTAGGAGGTCAGATAGATAAGGAGGGGCAAGGTTGTGGATAGCTTTGAACGTGAGAAGTAGAATTTTGAAGATGATGCGTGATTTAACCGGGAGCCAGTGGAGCTGCTGCAGGACAGGAGTGATGTGGTTATAGTAGGAGGTTTGAGTGATGACACGGGCAGCTGAGTTCTGGACCATCTGTAACTTGTGGAGAGATTTGTTGGGGAGGCCGTAGAGAAGGGAGTTGCAGTAATCGATACGGGAAGTCACAAGACTGTGCACCAGGATGGCTGTGGAGCGGGGTGTGAGAGAAGGACGGAGACGGTTAATATTACGGAGGTGGAAATAGGCAGACCGAGTAATATTGTTGATGTGTGAAGTGAAGGAGAGAGTGGTGTCGAGGATGACACCGAGACTCTTGACCTGAGGGGAGGGGGATAGCAGAGAGTTGTTAAGGGGGACGAGAAGATGTTCTGATTTTGAAATAGAGTTTTTGGTACCGACAAGAATGATTTCTGTTTTGTTACTGTTTAGTTGAAGGAAATTGTTAGAAAACCAGTGATTTAGCTCATTGAGACAGTCGGTGAGGATGGAGGGTGGGTGGGTGGAGTTAGGTTTTGATGACAAGTAGAGCTGTGTGTCATCAGCATAACAGTGGAAATGGACGCCGTATTTGCGGAAGATGTGACCTAGAGGAAGGAGGTAAATGATGAAGAGGAGGGGTCCGAGGACAGAGCCTTGGGGGACACCCGTGGAGACAGGGGAAGACTGGGAACGGAAGGATTTAAGCTGAATGAATTGAGTGCGATCAGAGAGATAGGAGTTGAACCAGTCTAACGGGGTACCTGAGATGCCAATGGAGGTTAGTCTGTTGAGGAGGATAGAATGACAGATGGTGTCGAAGGCAGAACTTAGATCAAGAAGAATGAGGATGGACAGAAGACCAGACTGTTTAATATACTGTATTATTTTATATTATTAGTGTTTAGTGTATATCTTAGATCCTTACTGTTTTTTTATACTTTATAGTTTTGCTATTTTGGGGTGTAACTAGGATCTTGAGTACACAATTTCGTTCCACCTCGTGTACCACGTGATGCGAATGACAATAAAGTAACCTCAAACCTTGAACCTTGAATAATATACTCTGGACATATCACCAGTGGTTACAAGGAACACGTGAAGCAAACAATCTTTAAGCTACGCCCACGACGGTTCATTTAAATCACAAATTGTCAAAGTAAAATAAAATTGGATGATGTCATGATACATGAAATGTCTTCAACAGATAAGAACTCTGGTTATTTTAGACTATTGTACAATCCAGGTTTCTGTTTTCTGTCAGAACTGTGACCCTAGTGGTTCTAGTATTTCAAAGTGTAAATCCCACTGGAAGCATTTTCTACCATCAGGCTTTACAAGTAGAAACATGTCATCTCTGTGAAACTTTGCCTTCATTTTGAATTTACAAACTTACCAAATTAGATTTTTTTTCTCACTTACTGTTTTTTTTTTTTTATTCCAGACTATTAACTTGCAGATTCTGACCAGAACAAATTCTGTTTTGGCTCTTCTCTTATAAGGTTCTCAAATGTATCTTTCTACCAAAATAAAATCCCTATCCAAAATGTTCTCTTTACTGCATCAATTTAACAGCACAAAGTCTAACCAAAGCGGCATCAAATGTCAACACTCTCAAGCCTCGTCATCTTGTAATGCTGCTTATGATGTCATGCCAGCCTGCCCTCAGCTATCAAGCCCTCTGACACACAAAAATGCACATACATACACAAACAAATGGTATTTACAGTATAATTACTTCCATGACAGTTCGCATGCAAGCCCATCACTGAGCATCATCAAACCACTGAGGCATGTAACTGTCTATAATACAGAGAGAAAAGTGATCAGTTACATAGTGACTTTCATGATCATCTTCTCAACCAGTTTAAGCCAGAATCTTTTCTTTCTGGTAAATGAACCTATTTGAGATTCACTGAATCCTGACGTTACTGTCAATCACTTAAACAAGCTATTGAAAGCCAGGAAACCCCATCAGACGTCTCACCCTGCTATTCAACATTGAAATTTAGAGTTGTGTGATTTATTTTTAATTTTTTTTAAATTTTGGGTTGTTGTTTTTTTTTTTTAGGAAAAACACAGTGAGTGGATATGTATCTGAGTGTTTACTTTTTGGAGTAACTACAAATCCCAAGCAGTGTGAGTGATCACAAACCTCATTCATTCATCTGTACTCAGTGAAGACTGCCATCCTGCTGTTCTCTCTGTTGCTCATAACTTGAATCACCCAAGTAGAACGTAGCCTTATCTTGGTTTCGGAGTGTTGCTGAGGGACATGCAGAGAAAAACTGGATGGTAATTAGGTGCATGCTTTAGGTTTCGCCAATCAACATGATGCATGCCTCCTGCAGGCTTTTTATGTTTCCAGACAGATGTTCTTTCAAGACCCCATTCTCATCAGGAAACTACAGTGAAATAACTGTAGTTTTTGTGGAGAGGATATATATTCAAAATAACTTTGACTAAACTTTTCAGTTATTTGTGCACTGTACTGTATCTGTGAGTCCATAGTGTGCTGCATTTGATTTTCGTTATATTTCCTAAGAACGAAGAAGCGGAACTGACGCCCTGTCAACATAAAACCAAGAAGTGAGAAGACTAATGCACCAAACAGGTAGCCCAGACAAAAAAGGGGGAAATGGGGCATGCTTGGAAGGAAATGTCAGAGACAGATTACAGATTAAGCGTGCCACATCCAGCTCTCTAACTCTTCTTTCTGTCTCTTTTCTCATGGTAAATACTTTCCTTTTGTCTTCTTGGAGAAAGTAGTGGGAAACAGTGAGTCAGACTGGAGTGTGGAGAGCTGGACTGGACTGTTAATGCTTCCCAATGAATTAGGAGTTGGTTCTGCTGGTTTACCATTTGAATGACTGGGAAGCTTGGGAAGGTGGTGAGCTCTGGACACAAAGAGATGTTTCACAACCTAAACTTACTTTGGTTCACATCTACATGTCTAAATATTTGCCTCTTGGAACACAGTGCATTGTATGTAATTGGAAATACATTGCACAGTTTAACAAACAAAAATAGTGCTTTTGATTTGTCTTGACAGGTCTAATTTGGATACAACCTTAGCTTAAACTGTGTTCATTTTGTTTTACATACAGCCATGCAGTCAGAAAGATGCCGAATGAATTAAAATGCAACCAACTAACAATCTTCTTTTAAAGATTCAGTTTAAATAAACTAGTGATTCCAGGTCAAAATTTTTGAAAAATAGCAATGGTCATTGTGTTACTTTTTTCCACAAAAAAGCAAATAAATAAATAAATAAATAAATAAATCACTACAATCTATTTGGCACACTTCCTATTGTAACCAATAAAGTCAACATGTTATTGCCATGGTAGGTTTAAAACTAAAATACTGTCACAAACCCTGTTTACTCTAGATAGTGATCTTAGCTCAGCTTACTGGTAACTTGTATGTCCCACACACTAATGTGCCTAACCAGCTTTTCATTTTGATACTCTGTCAGACCTTATACATGTACTGTACATTTTTGTTGTCATTGATGCTCCTCTGTCGAGTACAACTTGCTACATTTGACTTGAGCATTTCATGCATCTGGAGAGGTGAGGAACACAACACTGACAAAAATAAAATATATTATATTGGCTCTTTAAAATGATTCTATGAGTATTAGAGTAAAGTGGTTTTGTTAAAAGCATCATTCTAAGTGCATAATTTTCTGTGACGTTTGCCCTCAGAGTCCTCCAGCGGTAAACCTGGAGGGTTCAAGCTGCCTACATCACTAAAAGGATGTGCCTGTGCTCACAGAGCATGAGTTCAATCAACAAGTAATTAACTAGGAACAATGCAATCAATGAAGAAACCTATTTAGACCCTGTTTTCACAACACTGTTTTTAATTGAAACAAGACATTTCTTTTGCATTTCAGAGGTTTGTGGAAACAACAACAGTGATTCTATTCTCTTACACCAAAACTTTTTTTGAATTCTGGTATCATAGTAGCCTGGTTAAAACCAGACCCTTGTCCTTCACTTCGCTTCGTACTAGGGTCTGGGACTTCTCCCATAGACAAGGATTTCTCCGGTAGATTTTTGACCGGACCAATCAGAGAACAGAAGGCGGAGTTTTGTTAGTTTAGCCTGGCGAGGTCCAGGGCAGGCTAACTATTCAGATAAATAGCTCAGAAACCACTCGGTGGATATTTTTTCTGCTACCAGTGTGTAATTATATGGCTCTAATTTACTGACTGTTGGCCTGGATGAAACATTTGAGATAAAATTCGATTTTTTATAATTTATTTTCGTAGCGCACCCGAGGCTGTTTGGAAAATGTCAAACCGAAACAATTTAAATCCAGCAGATTTGACCATTTCGTGAATTGATTTAGGAACTGTTAAGCTCAGGAACACTTCTGATATAACGTCAGCTAAGAAATATATTTTTTCTCAGCAAAGAAATAATAGTTTTTTACCTTGTTTTCTTGAAAATTCCTTCGTGGCGGCAGCCATTTTAACTGACGACGTCAGTCGACGTCGTTCAAAACTCCGCCTTCTGTTCTCTGATTGGTCCGGTCAAAAATCTACCGGAGAAATCCTTGTCTATGGGAGAAGTCCCAGACCCTAGTACGAAGCGAAGTGAAGGACAAGGGTCTGGTTTTAACCAGGCTAGTATCATAGTGGAAGTTTTTGAAAGCTTCTAGCATCGGTGTGCAATCACACACGCACATTACCCACGGCTGCAGTCAATAGTTTTTCTGTGCTTGTGCAAGTAGATGAATGACATCAACAGTGGTGATAGCAGAGGGCTGTTCACGGTGCTAATTCTATAACGTATCAGAGATTCTGACATAAACCATATACTGTATGCACCAACTCTTAGGACAACAAAGATCCATTTCTCACATTTTTTTAATACTGAATGAGCCTGTAACTGTTTTGATGCTCAACACTGAAGCATTGGGATCAATAAAGTTCTGTCTTATGTTTGTTTAATGTTTTAATGTTTATTAAATTTGTTCATTTTTTTACAGAAGAAACAATACAAGAC
>JBBPBX010002777.1:0-11393 GCA_038048925.1 Garcialebias charrua | reverse complement strand
CACATAGACAAATGAGACAAACAACCATTCACTCTCTCACTCACACCTAGAGACAATTTAGAGTTCTCACTCTCAACGTGGAGAAGACAAAGGAGATTGTTGTGGACTTCAGGAAGAGGGATGCCCAACATCCCCCTCTGACCATCAACAGCACCGCAGTGGAGAGAGTAGACAGCACCAAGTTCCTGGGAGTGCACGTCTCAAAGGACCTGTCCTGGAGCAGGAACACTGCAGCACTGGCAAAGAAGGCTCACCAGCGTCTCTACTTTCTCCGCAAGCTGAAAAGGGCTGGAGCTTCAACCCCCATCATGAGCACCTTCTACAGAGGTGCCATAGAAAGTGTCCTGACCAGCTGCATCACTGTGTGGTTTGGTGCATGTACTGCATCATGCCGCAAGAGCCTCCAGCGCATTGTGAGAGCAGCTGAGAAGATCGTGGGCACCTCCTTGCCCTCACTGCAGGACTTACACAGCAAACGCCTCACTCGGAAAGCCCACCGCATGGCAGGTGATCCCACACACCCACTACACAGCTGCTTCAGACTGCTGCCATCAGGGAGGAGACTGAGGAGTCTCCAGGCTCGAACCAGCAGACTGAGAGACAGCTCTGTTCATCAGGCAGTCAGAATGCTAAACACTCTGCCTGCTCTGCCTCCCCTCCCATTTGAACTGCCTTAACACTAAAACTTTCTCACATATTATCACTCAACACAAAGTTTTTAACACTAGACTCTGTGTCATCAAACGGGTTATTCACTAAACTCTCGGTCATGTGCTCATACAGTTTGCACTACTTCTCATACTTGCACTAATGTCTGTATTACATCACTGCCTATAATCATAATACTGTTTACATTCTCTGTTTACATTTATTAATACTGTTTACTTTTATTACTACTGCTTACATGTAATTACTACTGTTTACATTTATTTACACTACTCTAATATCTACACCACTGCTGGTACATATACAGTGTGCTCTGAACGGTCTTATTTAGGGATGCCCAATGTGCCTTACTGCATATGCCACTTTTTGCCTCTACAACAACATCAACTACTACCTCATACATATACTGTGTACATTGACTCATACGCTGCTTTGCCACTTTGCAAATGTCAATGCTAGAAACCTTTAGTTTATTTTAGTTATACTTTTTATACTCTTTTTTTATACTAGTATGCAAAAACTCAGGACAATATTATGTTCATTAAATGTTTAATGTTTTAGTTTTAGAGTTGGTGTAAATTTTCATACTCTTATACCACTATGCAAAAAACTCAGGACAGTGTTAGTTTTACTATTTTATGCTTATGTCTATTATTATATGTTTCAGTGTTTCAATGTTTAGATGTTTACTGTTGCACCGAGGGACTGAGAGAAACGCAATTTCGGTCCTGTGTATGTCCTGCACTGTACATATTGCAGATCTGACAATAAAGTTGACTTTGACTTTGAGTTACCAATAAGCCTATATGCATGTACCGGTACTGTATTTGTTCTGAAAAGTCACGGGCTGAGATTTGAACTGGCAACCATCTCACAATACCTCACTGAGGCATCGTGCCACCCCTATTAACATTGGAAAATTTAGTACATTTTCAGGAGATTGTTGACATTTAAATACGGTCTTAGACCAGCCTTTATAGCATATTTCACAAAACACTTCCAAACAGGCCTAAGAAACCTGAAAGTTATGCACCATAACTCATGTTCCCTGAAGGAAGGGAACGAGGTGCAACATATGCTATGGGAATTGCGCCCCCGCGCGATTACCTGAAGGAATACATTCACGCCTTTATGGCAGGGGCGTCAGCGTTGCGCCAGAGGCCCCGCCCTCTGGGTACTTAAGCCGCTGACGCCCATCCAACTTTCTCCAAAATGCACTTCACCGAGCTTTCAGCATTGAAAGGGCCAGATATGTTGCACCTCGTTCCCTTCCTTCAGGGAACATGAATTATGGTGCATAACTTTCAGTTCCCTTTCAGTCATGTCTCTCGGTGCAACATATGCTATGGGAACGTAATTCATTCACGCCCTTGAAATGCTCAGTAAAATGCATGCTAGTGTGAACATCTGCCCTTATTCATCAGGCATCTCAAGGCTACTTTCTACTGTGTGTTAGAAAGGACAGCCTGAGTGACATCACACGCAGTAACATCCAAACTGTAATGCTTTGCAAAAGTGTTTATTGAGCTCCAGTTCGCAGTAGCACAAATGTCTGCAACTAGTACACCCTTGAACAGTGACCACGAGGTGGCCAAGCCCCGAGTAGAGTGAGCGTGCACTCCAGAGGGCACCTGTTGACCTTTGCTACTGTACGCCCTTTTTATGGCCTGAAGGCTGAGTTAGACTCGCGCTTTGGTCCGCTGGCTGGAGCGCGCGCGCTGCGCGTGCACTGTGCCGTGCGGCGAAATGCGTTTACAGTGTCGCCTCTGTGTTTATAGTTGTCGCACGGCGGGGCATGGCAAAGTGCTGTTCTTTTACCGACCAGCAGGTGGCAGTACCCTCTAAAACCTGTGCATATGTTGCAAGAAAGGTGTAGAAGAAGAAATCTACCGTAGAAGAAGAACTGTTTGAAATCACACAACAAAAACAAATAGCTTTCCGCTCGCGTGCTGAACTGTTGTCTTTATTTGCGGTTTTAATGCATGGAGTCAGCGGAGGAGAAAGCGATCACGTGACTTTTGGCGAAAAAACAAAAGAAAAGTCCGACTCCAGATCAGGAATGAAGGAGAATTTAATACATTTGTGTCACAAAACATTCCTCCATGCGTCGCGACGCCGTCTCCACGACCACAGCGGCGCAAACAGCTGCAGGCTCCGGCGTGAAGAGGGTGAAGGCTGTCGGTGGGGACCTGTCAATCAAATCGTAGCGCCCACGGCGCGCGCATAGGCTTGCGGAGTTTCAAAAATTCAGAGGTGCACGACACGCGCTAATCCCATGCGCGGGGCCAACGCGCAGGGGCGGGGACTGGGAAATTGCGTCACTTTTGGAGCGCGCACCCTCGCGCGTTGCGCAACGCGTCGAGTATGAATCTAGCTTCGGTCACCCAGTGTGAGAGACGCTGCTTTGATAGAGCCTTTCCGGTAGCAGGTGCTGCAAAGCACACAAACAGTTGATTTGTTTTTCTCCATTCGGCTGTTCTCTGCATGTAAGTGCTTAAAGCTCTCACGGGGCAGAAAGCCTTCAGCCTTTCCTGTTTCTGAGTGAGGACAAGAGCAGGTGGAAAAGAGGAGAGATCAAAGTCCAGACTTCTAAGGTTTAAAGTCAAGACCTTGGGGATGTATGCGGGATTAGGCCTTAAGGTGAACTTTGACCCGTCAGGGGCGAACCTGGTACACATTGGGTGTACAGACAAAGCATGGAGGTCGTCCACGCGTTTCGCCGAGCAAAGAGCCAGGAGTAGAGCGGTCTTATAAGATAATAAATCTATCTTAATATCGCTCAGTGGTTCGAATGGGGGATCACAGAGAGCCCCCAAGACCAGACTAAGATCCCATCCAGGGGTCAATATCCTGCTGGGGGGTCTCTTTCTTAGCACACCCTTCATAAATTGTATTATGAGTGGATACACGCCAGGCGTCCTACTCCCCCAGCCTTTGTGACAGGCCAAAATTGCTGATAGAAACACCTTAATTGTTGAGAAAGAACGACCTTTCTCTAGTAAGTCCTGAAGAAAGGTCAGGAGCTGAGCCAGGTCACATGAATAAGAAATAATATTTCTTTCTGTGCACCAAGCTTCAAAAATACGCCATTTCCGGGTGTAAAGAGACTGTGTTGACACAGCTCGTGCATTCTGAATGGTGTTTACCACATTTTCTGGCAGACCTGATGCCACCAGCTTGTTCCTTTCTGCCACCAAGCTGAAGTTTTCCACAGTTCTCAGCCTAAGTGGCGAGACTGTTCCTTCTGGTGACGAGGTGTGTCACTGAAGAGGAGCAGTTGGTGGAACCAGCTCTCCCCCAAGGGCCCTAAATTCTGTGGTCCCCTGAAGGTCAACCACAATAGGGCAAGGGCCTTTTTGTAGATGTACTGCCATACTACGCTGATCGAGAGTGTTTGGGGGCAGAGGCAATCTGTTGTCATTATTAGACAAAAGTGGAACAGAATGTCTGTTTTTCCTCTTTTTGTTGGGGTCATGGGACGGAGGAGATGCGAGTTTTGTAAACGAGCAGATCTCCTGACCCAAGCCCGTTTCCTGGTTGGGTCTGGTTTACTGGTCTCCGGCCTTAACAGGGCGCTGGAGCCTAATGAACCGCCGGGAGTCTGTGTTTCACCCGGTGGGGAGACGTCTTTTAAGAGCAGAACTGAGTCAGCACAATGAGCATGGTCACGTGCTGCAGGATCACTGCTTGAGCATTGCTTCCCGTCCAACATGGATAAGGGGACAGCTTCAACGTGAGAATGTGGAGATGGTCCTTTGTGCTTAGCAGACTTTTTATTGGTTGGTGACAGAGAGCTCAGTTCTCTTCAATTAAAAGGAAGAGGAATCTGATTCCGCCCTGGCTTGTTTGCGCACACTACAGTTTGATCACAACTGCCTTTGTGAACGTGTGAAGCTGGTGTTAGCCTGTGGACTTCCTCCGTGGCCCTCCGTCCCTTACTGGGAACCGTTGAATAGGTGTCCAGGAAGGTGGGTCATCAGATTCTGTCGGCACGCACCCCTGGAGCGCGGACGTGTCAAGGGTTTGTTTGGTTTGTGTATTGTCCACCCAGTGGTTTACAACAGAGCGGGGGCTGGAGCACGTGACCCCCCTCACCTGTCTCTGTGAGGAGTGTGGGGCCTGCTTGCAGGCTCCTCTGGGCCTGTCTGTTGCAGACAGAACCGAGGCACCCTACTGGGGCTTATTGATTAGGCTAACACCCCGTGAGCCGTGAGGGAGGGGGGGAGATGGCCCCCTCCCTTTATGTCGGCTGGCAGGCCAGAGAGACCCGTTCTGCTGAAGTTATTGTGTTTGTTGTTGTTTTTTGTTTTGTTTTTGTGAGTCAAGAAAACAGAGAGGGGCTGTTTTTTTAGCTTTATTCGTGCTTATGTGTAACGACATATTTGACTTTATGTCACTCACAGCAGGAAATACATGATTTGTGCATGCAACAGAGTTACCAGCTTTTTGTACCGTGCTACAAATAAAGTCTGGACATGAAAAGATCATTTCCCGTACCGCATGGGCAGGTGATCGTGTAAAGTCAAGAAGTGGACCTGGTTCATCAGGCACGCTTTTGTCTGGTGTCCCGATTCGCCGAGGAGGCCCTGTGTCTGACCGCCTAGCAAGGAACAAATCTGTTTTTGCTCCAGGCGTGTTCGGTCTGAGGTGGACCCGGCGGTGGTCTCTGCCAGTGCTCGGCCTCGTATGCCGGTCGCTTTTGCGGTGGGGCACGTGTTGCTGAGTGGTGTCGAGGTTACGCAGGTCTTCCCCCAGCTGACTCCCTGGGGGGGGGGAGGATTTCCTGGGAATGCCCACCCGGAGAGCTTCAGCCTGTTTGCATCTCTGGTCCAGCTTGGTCTGAATTCGATCCAGAGCTTTCCCAAACAATCCCGTCGGTTCTATCGAGTGGTGGAGAAAAGGCACCTTTTGTCCCTCCGGGAAGTCAGTTAGGGTCATCCACAGATGGCATATCGTGATGACCACCTCAGCCATGTCTCTGCCTTGAGCAACAGCTGCTGTTCCCATCATGCAGAGCACAAAGTCTGTTGCCCTGCGGGCTTCATCCAGCACGTCAGCGGCAGCTTGCTTGTCCGTCGTTACCTGGAGCTCCTGTTGTTTTTCAGCCAGGTAAGCTTGCATCATCGCGGATGCGTTCATTGTGCGTGCCGCGAGGCCCTGAGCTCTGTAGCATTTCTCGAGCAGAGAAGCAGAAGCTCGACAAGCTTTGCTGGGGAGAGTTGGTTTTGTCCCGGAGGACTTGGGAGCCAGATGAGACACTAGCATGTCCTCAATTTGGGGCACATTGGCTATTCCGACTTCATCCATCCCATCCATGTCAAGAAACTGCAAGAGTGGCAAAAGCATGGGAGCTCTGTGTTGAGACCAGGTTCAGGTCAGCTCTGTGAGGAAGTCCGGAAACACGGGCATCCTTTGCCTCGTGGCGGCCTGCTGCTTTGAGTAAAAATAATTTCCTACCAACCTCGTGACCTGTTGACGAGGTGGAGGTTCTGGCCATGGGATCTGCAGTCGTCTGCTACTCTGTGACACAAGTCGAACAGAGCAGGGATGGAAAAGTCAGTCTCCGGGAGCACAGGTACCGGGGTACGGGAGAGATCTTCCCCCTGTTCCTCGTATTCGATGTTGGCGTCCTCCGCAGAAAATTCACTTGAGGCTGAAATCGAGATCTCATCCTCGTTCATCATGCCTCGAGTGTCGAATTCGACAGTTAAGTCCACCATGGGAGCCAGTACATCTGGGCTGTCGCCCCATTCGACTCGTGTGCTGTCATCCAGAGCCATGTTCTCGAGCTCCGGCATGGGAGTGAGGGGCTCAGTGGTGTCCGGGTTGAGAGGGAAAAGTCACAGCCGCTGGGGTAGGCGCGCGAGTTTGGGCTCGCCGTCCTGCTGGTTTTCCTTGGAAGTCTTGTCTTTCGCTTTCCTTTCTCCAGAGGCATGTCCGAGATAAGATGAGCGAGTCCTTCCAAAATCCTTTTTCTTTTATTTTGAGACGTCTCCTCCGTCGCGTCGCTTTCACTGGCTAGCCCGCTACGAATTAGCAGGGGTTGCGGTTGTTGCGCAGTTTAGCGCCGTCGAGCGAAGAAGTCTGCGGAGAGAGGAGAAGAAAATACTTTGGGGTTAAGGAAAAATGTGCCGGACTAGCTTTCGCTAGCCCAGCAGTACGCAGGAATAATTCTCCGTACGCTCTGTGTTGGGAGCAAGCTCACCTCTGGTTGAGCGATGAAGCAACAGAGAAGTCCCGCGAAGAGAGGTAGTTCAGGTTTAAGCGAGGTGAAGGGCAATAAGAGAAAGTTGGATGGGCGTCAGCGGCTTAAGTACCCAGAGGGCGGGGCCTCTGGCGCAACGCTGACGCCCCTGCCGTAAAGGCGTGAATGTATTCCTTCAGGTAATCGCGCGGGGGCACAATTCCCATAGCATATGTTGCACCGAGAGACATGACTGAAAGGGAACTCTTTCCTACCTTGGTGCAGTGTGTGAAACAGCTGCGGTGCCATGTGGGCAGTGGTGGGATGTAACTAAGTACAAATACTTTGTTACTGTACTTAAGTATATTTTTCATGTATCTTTACTTTACTTAAGTAGAATTAAATGTGGGTACTTTTACTTTTACTGCACTACATTTTACATGAAGTATCTGTACTTTCTACACTACATTTCTATAATGTGTTGAGTTACAAGTTACATTCACGTTGCAACTTTTTGATTTGTCGTTAGTTTGAAAGTAACTGATGTTGAGAGAGTTGGTCCACTGAATCACTGCAAAGTGGACAGGTAACATTAGACCTGCCTTCAAGAAGAGCTGGACCAATGATGTATATTCTTGTGTATAAGTCATTTAGCTGGGAGCACCCACAGCACCACTAACACACACAAAATGGATTCCACCACAAAGATTCATCCAGAAGATACACAACACCCATGGCTTTATTGAAATATTATTGAAAGACTATTGAAATATTATTGAAAGACTATTGAAAGACTGTTCAGTACAGCAGGACAGATTCTCTCTCCCTAAAGAGCCAGACATGGACTCAAAAACTTTGAAAACCAACTTCTTCTGAACTTGAACAAGAAATTCTTGCTGCAATATTAAAATGTGTCAGTTCATGGGATGTTAGGAGACAAGAGATTTCTCCAAATGTCTCGACACTCAGGTCCAAGTTTTGAAAATGTTGTCAGGAAGTTACAGTATTGTTCATTGTTGATCCATTACAAGAAAACAACCTGGAGACAGTGATTCACGCATTCATTACATCTAGGATGGATTACTGCAATTCACTTCTGCTTGGCGTCAGTCAAGCCACCATTGCACGATTACAACTGGTTCAGAACGCAGCTGCCCGATTTTTAACCAGCACACGCAAAAGAGAGCACATTACACCAGTCTTGGCCTCCCTTCACTGGCTACCGGTTCATCTTCGAATCCAATTCAAAATTCTCATGTATGTCTACAAATCGCTGAACAGTCTCGCCCCCGCCTATCTCTCGGATCTGATACACCCATATGTCCCTCCACGTGCTTTGAGGTCAGAGGATCAGGTACTCTTAATAGTTCCAGAAACTCGCCTTAAGCGCAGGGGTGACAGGGCGTTCTCTGTAGCAGGCCCAAGACTCTGGAACGAGTTACCGCTGCTCATCAAACAGGCCCCCTCCCTCTCAGTTTTCAAATCCCGGTTAAAAACTCACTACTACTCCATTGCTTTCAATGCCAGCTGATTTATATTTGATCGTTTTACTTATGATCTGCAATGTTTTTATGTTTTTCGTGTTGTACTTCATTGTCTGTGTTGCCTGTTACGTGTTTGTTTGTTCAGCACTTTGGTGTGGACTTGTTCCTGTTGAAAGTGCTTTATAAATAAAATGGTATGGTATGGTATGGTAAGATTGACTAGACAATATTTTAAGTAGAGTTGATGACAAACGAGTTGAAGTGATCTATTCCTTTGTTAGTTGTGTCTAATGCTCCTTTTTTCAAACAGACAACTTTTACTTAAATGTGTTTACTGCAGTTAAAATGACACATTGGTTTTATTTTGTGTTAAATAAAAACTTTCAAAGGTATAATCATTCCTCTTTCTTATTTTGCTTAATGGTATTTAACTCATCACTGAAATTCTGACACACAGAATCAAAAGTCCAAGTGTGAACTGTGTCACAGAGTAAACACAATAAAAACATGCATTATCTGCAGCATTGTTCATTAAAATGGCTCAACACTATTAATGTATTACAGAAAATATGCATACAGTACGCACACTTAATGGTATTGTAGACCATTGCATTAGTTAATACATTCAGCAAGTACTTTTACTTTAATACTTTAAGTATTTTTAAAAGCAAGTACTTATTTACTTTTACTTAAGTAAAAATATTAATATGGTACTTCTACTTTTACTAGAGTACATTTTTGTCTGTTTATTTGTACTTTTACTTAAGTACAGTGTTTGAGTACTTTCTCCACCACTGCATGTGGGGGATGAATTTGCAGTGGCATTCTATGAGCCAGCAAGCAAGGTAGTCACAGAACTGAGTTGGCAAGTAGGGATGGGGCAGATCCGATCCAGTATCGGTATCGGTATCCGATACCAGCAAAATGTAAGTATCGGGTATCGGAACCAACCTGCCGATATTTCCGATACTTTCTAGATGTCAGAGAGCACATATATTTCACCATACTCTGTGACTTCTGTCTTAACATTGTTACTTAGCGGTATATTAGTGTTCAATTATAGATTAAATCTGTATCTGTTGATAAAATTCAACAAGAATTACAACTCATATAGTGCCAGAATTAAAAATAAGACTAGAAAATGGGGAGTAGAATGTGATGATTTCCCATAATGCTTAGCAGTATTTTAGACTAGTGTTCCTTGCACCATGAGTCAGAAGGCTGTGGAAGAGACCTGCCTCTTCTTGTATGCCATTTGTTTGTGAATTACTGTAGTAATTAGCACTTTGAGATTTTTATTAATGAAAAGTGCATTACAAATTGAATTCATTATTATTATTATTATTATTATTAGTGAGGCTCAGAGTGTCTTCTTTGGGTTTACCTCACACAAGTCAGAGTTTTGTGCAACATACGTGCTCTCCCTTCAAGAACTTAATTATTACAGCCTCCTATGCTTGAACACCGATATCGGATCGGTATCGGTCGATACTCAGTTGTTATGTATCGGTATCGGATCGGAAGTGAGAAATGTGGATCGGTGCATCCCTATTGGCAAGTAGGTGTAAAGTGGGGGAAGGTGTGGGTGGCATCTAATCAACTACTGTATAACCAGTCCAGCTCTGGTTTTGTGATGTCTGCTTCATTCAGGCATACATTGTTACAGAACATGTCTTGCACCAGTTTGCTCACTGTGAGTGACCAGAAGCAGCCTTAAGAAAGTTTAAGCTTTGGGGCTATTTTGCTAAATCATTTTGTGAAAAGACCACAAGAGAGCTTATAACTCCCTCTTTAATGAAAACTATTAAAGGGTCCAATTTACTAGTGTGTTTCAAATGGATTGCAATGTTCTTATGGCTTATGACAAAATTAACTGTAGAGGCCATTTTCTACATGTAATTACCTTTATGAGTTTCACTTGTATTGTTGATCAAACTTTCCATCTGTAACATCAGTAATTGGTTATCTAATGATTACAGTTTACATATTTCCCTCTAAAAGCTTGCTTGGCTGTTAACTGACGAATCCCAGTAAAACTCATCCTGCAGTACAATAAATAGGTAAACAAATTATAACAAATGTTGCTAACTATTAAGGAATTTCTGCCTTTTTAGTGTTTTGAATTGTTTGCAACCATCTACTGTATTTAGCATTTTCTTTGGACATGAATGCCTGTTGTTCCTCAAAATCACAAGAAGGCCTCCTGCCTCCAGTGTAGGCACAGGATGGTGTTCATGTAATACGACCAGGAACAGTGAACAACAAACAGTAGGTTATGAATTAACAATGCAATAATTTGCATTGAAATGTTTAGGTTTTGATTTAAAGTGGGTGGTACTTTGATATATACAACCTAATAATAATACAACTTTAGCATCAGTTTAAACCTACATGAGTACCGTAAGCTCAATGTTTAAATGTCAAACAACTGGCCGAGTACCATTATAACATTAGGTTGGAACGACAGTGGCTGTGGATATGAACGGCACACAAATGAATTACAGATACATTCAGCCTACTTGAAGATGAAGTCTTTGCAGTAAATGTTTCAGACATAAATTACAAAAACACAAATTAGGGCACAAAAGACTCCAATAGCGTGGAATAGTAGCATCTCCTAATGGCACAATTAATCACGCAGGCCACCGCATGAGTCACATGACAGAACAACACGTTCTTTTCATTTTCACATAGCATGACATTTCCCTCTCCCACCAACCTCGTTTCCTCTTCTCCTGCCGGAATATTTCCAGGCAGCCGTGCGAGACAATGTCACACAATTACCCCAAGCAAAAAGTGCCATGGCACTGACAAATGTAGTTTTGACTGAGCAGGAGAAACTACGTTCTCACATCAGAGTTAAATACCTCCTATTTATCTCAGCCAAGAAAGGAGAGAAAAGAGCAAATGGAGAAAGAAAAGTAGGGGGGGAGAAAAAGTGACTGACTGAGACAGGCAGCGAGGGGAGGGGGGTGGAAAGTAAGCCGACGGCTATGGAGTCATTGCAAAACGTTCCATGACAACCAAGCAGGAGGACTGTGAACCATTTCATACCATTT
>JBBPBX010002776.1:75442-87699 GCA_038048925.1 Garcialebias charrua | reverse complement strand
AAAAGCCATTCATCAACAAGATCCAGAAACGCCGCCGGCTTTGCTGGGCCCGAGCTCATCTGAGATGGACTGATGCAAAGTGGAAAAGTGTTCTGTGGTCTGATGAGTCCACATTTCAAATTGTCTTTGGAAACTGTGGACGTCGTGTCTTACGGACCAAAGAGGAAAAGAACCATCAGGACTGTTATAGGCGCAAAGTTCAAAAGCCAGCATCTGTGATGGTATGGGGGTGCATTAGTGCCCAAGGCATGGGTAACTTACACATCTGTGAAGGCACCATTAATGCTGAAAGGTACATACAGGTTTTGGAGCAACATATGCTGCCATCCAAGCGACGTCTTTTTCATGGACGCCCCAGCTTATTTCAGCAAGACAATGCCAAGCCACATTCTGCACGTGTTACAACAGCGTGGCTTCGTAGCAAAAGAGTGCGGGTCCTCCCCTGGCCTGCCTGCAGTCCAGACCTGTCCCCCATTGAAAATGTGTGGCGCATTATGAAACGTAAAATACGACAACGGAGACCCCGGACTGTTGAACAACTTAAGCTGTACATCAAGCAAGAATGGGGAAGAATTCCACCTGAAAAGCTTCAAAAATTGGTCTCCTCAGTTCCCAAACGTTTACTGAGTGTTGTTAAAAGGAAAGGCGATGTAACACAGTGGTAAATATGTCCCTGTGCCAACTTTTTTGCAATGTGTTGCTGCCATTGAATTCTAAGTTAATGGTTATTTGCAAAACAAAATAAAGTTTCTCCGTTCGAACATTAAATATATTGTCTTTGCATTCTATTCAGTTGAATATGGGTTGAAAAAGATTTGCAAGTCATTGTATTCTGTTTTTATTTGCGATTTGCACAACGTGCCAACTTTTCTGGTTTTGGGCTGTATATTATATATAACCTTATGTTGTACTTTGTGCTCATTATGATCTGAATAGTATGTTAATATAATGCCTTAGCTTCCTGGGGCCAGTAGCAGCTGGCCAGATGTGCATATCAGACTCAACCCTGCCCAGTCGCCTTGTCACTAGTGTCTAGGGTACGGTGAAGGGGAGTTGTGGGAGGCCCCGTGATGAGTTTAGATAAAACTAACTTTTTTTAATTCAGGAAGGCAGAATGGGTTCAAGACTCAGACAGGACAAGACATGAATAAGTTCTGTACTTGTTTGGGTCTGACTGTTCTCCAAAGCATTGTAATACATTTCATGAAGTCTACTCCTGATCGTTTGCCAATCCTTCTTTTTCTGAAACTATACAATTTAGCTTATTTTAACATTTTCTAGATGTTTTGCTCCTTCTAGCTTTTAGTTGTTGTTCTGTTTATTTTAGGTTGAACAAATCAGTTTCTGCTTCAGCAAACCCATTCAGCACTCAGCATTCACAGCGTATGTTCATAGAACATGTAATTTCCTAAGTTATTCTTGATTTCAGCTTTTTGTTCACTCTTTTTGGCAACATCATAGTTTGTTGGTCAGCATTTGTTTGCAGTAAAATTTAGTGAAGATTTAGTTTTTTACATGCAGTGCTTCTCTGTACTGTGTCTCGTCAGATTAGCTTTGGGGGACTTCCTGAATCTGCAAAGCTGAGCTCAGGTGGTAAACAAAACTTTGTGGGCTGCATGGAGGGGATCATTTATAACGGGGACAACATCACCAGCTTGGTGCGCAGGAAGAGGGTCGACACCTCCAGCTTTGTAAGCTAAATCCTTTCCTCTATTTGTTTCTTTTCCCTTTTCTAGTATAATTTCTGACTTTGTTTACTCAGAATTAGATTTTTTTTTACAAATTTTGTACAAATTTTCTAAATCACTGAAAAGCAAAAGAGACTGATCTACATGGCATAATTTGTTTTGTCCTCTCGGGTCCATTTCCGAGGCATTAATTCTGCTGTCTTTGTGTTCCACTTCAGCGTAATCTGACGTTCTCCTGTTCCGAGTCCAACTCCTTCCCTGTCTTCTTTAACTCCACGTCCTTCCTGCGGCTGCCGGGTCAGAGTGACAGCGACACGCTGTCTGTGAGTCTGTCTTTCAGAACATGGAACCCCAATGGTCTGCTGATGTTCACCCAACTGGCTGACGGATGGGTGGAGCTGGGGCTGATTGAGGGCAGGGTCGCCATCTTCATGAACGTCACACAGAAGAAGAACACACGGATTGACATTTCATCAGGTCATCCCATTATTCGAACATTTCAGCTGCCTTTGGTTGATCTAATGTTTATAAATAAATTGTAGTTTTGCATTTACATGAGATAATCTTAGTTCTATTTCATCCCTCCTGACCACCAGAGGGTGTTGCTGAAAGCACTGAATGTTCCCTTCACGCATGTGCTGTTCGAGTAATAATATCCAAAAAGTGACAGGCGTGACATGGATGATCAGTCAGAGGATATATAGCCTGGCGTCATCTGCGGCTCTGCTCCTTTTTTCTTCTTGTGCACGGTTCAATCCAGGGCTTCGCCCTTTGGATCTTTCCACTGTTGTCAGAGGCCCGATTGCCCGTTGGCTGGAGTAGCGTGTTTGCCCTCCTAGGGGCCGCGATGGTTTAGCCATCGTTCAAGGTATTTCTGCTGTTTGTTGGGACTATAGCGGCTTTTTGCCCCTCTCCCAGCTTACAGCATTTAACTACTGTGTGTGTGATTCAACACTGGTGAGTAGTCTTTATTTCTATTTTGCCATGGTTAGTGGCGCTGTCCGCTCTGTGGAGGCTTCCAACCGCGTGGTCGGTTTGGATTGTGCTCCGAAGTTCAGTTACGTAGCCAGCTGTGTACTGGTCTTGTTTCTATTGTAAGGCAAGCATTTGCGCACCTTCTATTAACCTCATAATGGTTGGACTAGGCTAGTGGTGCTAGCCTGTCTCAGTTTTGGGCTAAGCTAGGATTGCTAGTTCTGGTCATGTTTCTAATTGTAAGTACCTCCTATCAATCATCTTTTCTCCAATGTCATAATGGTTGGACTAGGCTAGCAGTGGCCTCTCTCAGTTTTGGGCTGAGCTAGGATTACTAGTTCTGGTCTTGTTTCTAATTGTAAGGTGAGTGTTTGCGCACCTTCTATTAATATTTTTTTATCAGACATAACAGTTGGACTAGGCTGGTGGTGCTAGCCTCTCTCAAGTTTTGGGCTGAGCTAGGATTACTAGTTCTGGTCTTGTTTCTACTTGTAAGGTGAGCGTTCATGCACCTTCTATTAATAACGGTTGGACTAGGCTAGCGATGCTAGCCTCTCTCAGCTTTGGGCTGAGCTAGGATTACTAGTTCTGGTCTTGTTTCTACTTGTAAGGCATCTATCAATTGTCTTTTTCCCAACCTTATAACGGTTGGACTAGGCTAGCGGTGTTAGCCTCTCTCAGTTTTGGGCTGAGCTAGGATTTCTAGTTCTGGTCTTGTTTCTAATTGTAAGGCAAGCGTTTGCGTACCTTCTATTAATAATTCTTTCTCCAACCTCATAACTGTCGGACTAGGCTGGCGGTGCTAGCCTTTCTCAGTTTTGAGCTGAGCTAGGGTTACTAGTTCTAGTTTTGTTTCTACTTGTAAGGTGGGCATTACGCCCCTTCTATCAATCATCTTTTCTCCAACCTCATAATGGTTGGACTAGGCTAGCAGTGCTAGCCTCTCTCAGTTTTGGCCTTGTTTTGTATTGGTGAAGGTTGGCATTGCGCAACCTCTCCCAAGTCATTTTTCACCATCCTCATAAACGGTTGGACTGAGCTAGTGGTGTTAGCCTTTCTCTCACTTTTGGCCTTGTTTTCTATTGGTGAAGGCAAGCGTTGCACACCCTCTCCCAAATCATTTTTCACCAGCATCATAACGGTTGAGCTGAGCTAGGTTTACTAGTTCTGGCCTGTTTTTTAATTGGTAATGGTAAGCGTGCACACCCCCTCTCCCAATTCTCAGCCTATCCTTTCGTCCTTGCGTCTCATTTTGTATCCTGGACATAGCTGGCGGTGCCAGCCCCTGTGCTGAGTTACAGTTTTTTACTTGAGTAAACTACCTAAAGTAGGAGCATGGACGGCTCTCACTGCTGCACAGACTGTGGGGCTGTGCTCCATGTGGTTGACGGTCACAATCTGTGTCCTACCTACCTTGGACAGGACCATCTGATGGAGACCCTTTCAGAGAACCCCTGCATGAAATGCAGCCGCATACATCGTGCTGTGAGGGTGGCTCAGCTGGCCCAGTTTTGCCCCAAGCTCAGCAGTGGACTCCCGCTTTCTGGGCAGGAGGCTCCATTTAGGCGCTCGAAGCGCCAGGCTGAGGCCACAGTCTCTGTAGCCCCTCCTAGAAAGAGGCAAGCCAAGTCTGGTCAGGGTCTCTCCATGAGAGTGGAGCAGCTGTCTGCAGAATTGGGTGGATGAAGTCACTTTTTCAGGCACGCCAACTGGGGGCCGAACAAGGGTCAGTGACTGGACTGTCCTCTCCACCCATGCCTGAGCTGGCTGTGGAGGAAGTTGTGTTTTCCCTGGCGGCCTCTGCCTCTCACTTTCTAGGTGAGGTGGAGGAACTGTCATCTCAGGTCTCAAATACTGGTTCACTTTCTTCATCCCGGAGCGCAGCTAGTGGGTTAGGTGACGACTCGATGCAGTACGTCATGCGTATGGCCCTGAGACAGCTGCAACTGGACATCCCACAACCAGAGGAGTCCACCCGGGAAGTGTCTTCTTCAGGTACGGATGGGCCCCTCCTTTCTTTTCCATCTCTCCACCGGAGGAGTACCTGAGGGAGTTGCATGGTTGCTGGCGGGACCCAAAACTCTTTGCGCACCTCTCCGTGGATGGCCAAGCATTGGTGTCCATGCACGAGCTGGCTGCAACGGGCCTGGATCGCATGCCGATGATCAAACCTGCTGTCGCCTCGGGGGTCTTTACCCTCATGTGGTTCAGCAAAGACCCAACAGGAGCTTTTGTGAGTCTTTCCACCAACGATCTGGGCAGGTTCAGACCAGGGACTCTGGCCGCCGCCCCTCCACGGCCCTTAGAAGCCATGGAGGGAGACAGTGATGCCACCAGGCCGACCGTCGGATATTTCTCCCACCAACAACTCAGTCACTGGGCTGCTCACACCGTGGACCCATGGGTGGTTGCCACTAAAGAGTCAAGGCAGTGGACCCTCTGCAACAACCCAGAGGCTATCACTCGACTTACTTCCTCGAGCAAGAGGACGACAGGTTTTGTCCCATTTTAGATCTGAGGGGACTCAACAGGTATTTAAGGGTGCTGCCCTTTCATATGCTCATGACAGCAGAGGTCCTTCAAGCTATCACAAAGGGAGAATGGTTCATGTCTATAGACCTGAAAGACGCTTATTTTCATGTGCCCATTGCGGCAGAGCATCGCCACTTTCTCAGGTTTGCCTATCGGGGTCATCACTGGCAGCTCCAGGTACTCCCATTCAGGCTCTCTCTTTCCCCGAGGGTGTTCACTCAGTGCATGAAGGCAGCCCTCTCTCCTCTGCAGGCCTTTGGAGTGAAGGTCCTGCTGTACTTAGACGATTGGCTTCTTTGCGTCCCGTCTTGGGCCTCTGCCTTTCGCAACACAACCCGCCTGCTCGCTCAGGTGTCCCAGTTGGACCTTAAAGCTGCTATATGTAACTTTTCTAACAATATATTTTTAACATATTTCTTCACTCTGTCACTAGATTGATGTTAGAGAGGTAATCTCTGAAAAAAACTTAAAAAAAATATTGTCCCCTTGCTTCTCCAGGTGGTAAATAAGCATTTCTAAAAAGAAAAAGTGACCCGCCATTTTCCAGCCAATAAAAACAAAGTTTGTAACCAGCCAATAAAAACCGAGCTTGAATTTGAATCAGCCAATAAAAACAGAGCTTGAATTTGAATTTCAACAGACCACAAGGGGGCAGAGCCATATATGGCTCTGAGGGGGAGGGATCAGAATGCTTTGCTTGTTGAAATTTTTTCTAAGTGCTGATGTTCTACAGAAACTGCAGACTTCACCTTTAATGTCAACCTGGAGAAGAGATGCCTGATCCTTTTCCAAACTTACA
This sequence comes from Garcialebias charrua, assembly GCA_038048925.1. Lineage (NCBI taxonomy): Eukaryota > Metazoa > Chordata > Actinopteri > Cyprinodontiformes > Rivulidae > Garcialebias > Garcialebias charrua. Next base: position 81,705 of record JBBPBX010002776.1, on the reverse strand, counting down.
CCTTTCTTGGATGATTCTGGATTCACCCTCCATGGGAGCTCGCCCATCCTCTCAAGGGTGGGCAGCATATTCCAGTTTGTCAGTCGGTTCAGGCTGGGCAAGCAGCTCTCTCACATTACCTTCTGGTAGCTACTAAGCAAACTGCTGTCAGTCACTCGGGTGGTGCCCTTATGCCTCCTGTCACTTTGCCCCTTGCAGAGGTGGCTCAACAGCTTTCGTTTGACTCTCAGGCCACGCAGGCATCACAGGCTTGCAGTGACATGGTCAGGTTTTCCGGCTCTGACTCCATGGAAGGACAAAGATTATTCTCCCAGGGGTTTCCCCATGGGAGTGGTATTCTGTCACAGGAAAGTGGGCATGACAGATGCCAGCTCCAGGGGATTGGGCACTGTGTGGTAACACAGAGCGGTTCAGGGCTGCTGTGGTCAAAGGACCGTTCCAACCATATAAATGTGCTGGAGCTGCATGCAGTGCATTGGCACTCAGGTACTTCCTGCCTCACCTGGAAGGGGACATGCTCTCATTTGGCTGGACAACAACTTTATTGTCTACCACATCAACCACGGGCGGGCACCTCAGCGTCCTCTAGAGTACTCCTCTACCGGGGCGTCGGATACGCTGGGCCAGGACACATTGGCTCATCCTTGGCCAAAGGTCTTCTTATATGCCTTTCCGTCCCTTTCTCTAATTTGGTTGGGGGGGGACTGATATGGGCGTGTCAACTGCAAGGCTAGGACAGCAGTTGACTGGAGTTTCGAGTTCTGTCAGACACACCATCCTGGGCACCAGGGCACACTCTACTTGTCAGCAGGATGAAAACAGATGGTGTCTGTTTTCCCAATGTGTCTGATCACAATGAGGATCCAGTCTCCTGTACAGTACCTACCATCTGGAGTTTCTCCTGTCTCTCCTCGGTAAGGGTGGCTCTCTTTCGATCCTTACAGTTTATGTAGCGACAATATCATCTGATCACGCCGGCATTGATGGCCGTGCGGTGGGGAGCCATGATCTAGTCTCTCTTCTCTGTGTGGTGCCCATAGGTTACATCCGCCGACAACTATACAAGCACCAGGTTGGCATCTTCCCTTGGTTCTCGAAGCTCTGTGCCACCCTCTGTTCGAACCTCTAATGCAGGTGGACCTCAAGGGATTTTTCATGTAAGACGGCTTTTCTTAGCTATGGCCTCAGCGAGAGGGTCGGCAAGCTACAGGCTCTCTCTCAGCTCTTCATGCCTCAGGTGGGACCCTGAGGGCTCTAATGTTACCTTGTGGCCAAACACTGCATTTGTACCACGGTATTATCTCACTCTAACTGTAACCAGCCGTTGAGGCTGTCACATTTTCAGCCTACACCTGGCTAGGGGTGTGGATTATTGTGCCCAGTGAGAGCACTGGAGGCATACGTTGCAGCTACTGCCGTTATATGATGTTCAAACCAGCCTTCTATGTCTTATGGAGGCCCTACGTTAAGCTATCCTCTTTTCAAACAGCGCCTCTCTCACTGGATCGTGGATGTCACCTACCACGCCTATGCCGTGGGGCACAGCCTCCTGCCGGTCAACATGAAGGCACATTCTGCCAGGAGCGTGTCCGCTGCCTGGGCTTTCCTGACAGGGGTTTCGATGGAAGCAATATGTGCTTCCGCATCATGGGCTTCCCCAAGCACGTTCACCAGACTTTACAGAGTTAATGTGGCCATCCCTCGTCCCTTGGACCAGGGTCTTCTGCAAGGGTACTCTGGGCCTCCTCAGTGAGGTATGTGCTTAGGATTTCTTGTGACATCGTTGGTATTGGACATTCAGTGCTTTCAGCACTGCCCTCTGGCGGTCACGAGGGATGAAATAGAATGGAAGTTAAGAAATAGAATGGAAGTTACGTATGTAATTACGTATGTAATTACGGTTCTATGAATCCTGGATGACCGCCAGAGCTTCTCTGTCACTCAGAATCCTTGCTTTCTGCGAGAAGATTCTGTAGGAGCAGAGCCGCGGATGACACCAGGCTATATAGCCTCTAATTGATCATTCATGTCACACCTGTGACTTTTTTGATACCATTACTCAAACAGAGCATGCGCGAAGGAAACACTCGGTGCTTTCAGCACCGCCCTCTGACAGTCATCCGGGATTCATAGAACTGTAATTACATACAGTACGTAACTTTCGTTTTAAACTCTGACATGGAAGCATTGGGTGATGTGCATTCCTTCAAGCTAGGCTAGGCCTTTAATTTTCATACCTGACCTTTTTTATTGCAGCATTTGGGTGCCCAAAGGGGTGTTATTTTTGGATAAAAATTTCTGTTTTTCTTCTTCACAGGTTCAGGTTTAAATGATGGCCAGTGGCATAGTGTTCATCTAAATGCTCTGGAAAATCATGCTATGCTAACAGTGGATGGAGATGAGGCATCCACAGTCAGGACAGCTATTCCCATCCAGATCCAGACTGGTGGAACCTACTACTTCGGAGGTGATTGCTCAAAAATTGAACCATCTTACCAAAGTCAAGCCAAACAAAGTTTTCCATGCAGCTGAAGTGTAGTCCTAGATTTCTAGAGGCTTCCACATCTTAATGCAATGATAGATAAAAAGTTTTTCCAAAAGTGTAAAGCAGTGCTTAATTTGTAAACCAATCTATGTCGGAACGCAAATAGCTTTCGGGGATCTGGAGTCTTCCCCAAGAAAATTTTGAATAAAGTAGATGCAATATCCTGCATTTTGGTGTGTTTTAACAGGTTGTTAAAACATCTAAATTTATCTACATTTGTAAATGCTCTGCTTCAGTCAAGCATCCTTCCCCCACACCCCCCTTACTTGACGGTTCCGAGCCTGACTTCTCCACTGAATTCAATTCAGTTGAATTCAGTTTATTTATACAGTATCAGTTTACAACAAAGTTGTCTCAGGGCACTTTACAGGAACATTCACATACATAGAAAAGCCATTTAGTAAAGTTCTCTATCTAAGGAAGCAGCAGACACAATGAATCTTCACTTTGTCGCAATCTCCCATCCTGAGCAAGCACAATGGCAACAGTGGAAAGGAAAAACTCCCTTTTAACAGGAAGAAACCTTCAGCAGAACCAGGCTCAGGACAAGCGGCCATCTGCTTTGACCGGCTGGTTGAGAGGAGAGGAAGGAGAGACAAACTAACACAGAATGGTCGGTCCAGATATAGGTCCAGGTGAACCTGAAAGACAAAAACTTGTCAAGGATAGAAAAAAATAGTTAGAAATACAAACCAGGTTGAGCAGTAAAGACAGTAGCAGAGTGAAGAAATGTGGTCAGTTTGTCCTCCAGCAGTCCTAGCCTATAGCACCATAACTAAAGCCTCCAGTGTACTGGCGTGTACTTCAGTCCATGGAGGTCCACGTGTACCGGATTAGAGTCGAAGCGGTCCTCAGGGCATTTTTGTGCAAAGCTTAATTTTCATGACCGCGTACATGTACTCAGTGTCGCACAATAAACTGCCCGGCGACAATTGAGTGCATATATCAGACCTGTGTCCACAATTCAGCTTCCATTTTATATATAAAAAAGCAAAACAATTGTTTTACCTCTTCAACTGAGTGAGGAGTACTTAACCTCAATGTTTAGCCCGGTGGCTATTAATGGCAGAATCCCACAAGAGTTTTGAATTAGAGCCACCAGCAATTCTGGTAAAACAACACTTCAATGAGCAATCACATGGTTGACTTAAACATGAACAATATTGCTACAAGATATCAAGCTCACCATGTACAGGTAGTCCTCGACTTACGACGGAGATCCGTTCCTATGCGGCGCCGTAACCCTAATTTCGACGTAAGTCGGAATATACGTACATACTGCACCATATACATGTACAGTACTGTATTACTAAGCTCTTAGCCTATCCTAACACAGTGCCCTACATAATTGTCAAAAAACACATACATTTGGGAGCCATAATGAAGTACACAAACAGTCAATAGCCTACTTGGATGCTGGTGACACCGTCCACCACGGTCTATCCTCCGTGTTCTCCATTCGTTTACGACGTAAAACCACCGTCCAGCTCGGTCCATCCTCCGTATTCTCTATTCTCTATTAGCACTTTGAGATTTTCAGTAATGAAAAGTGCGTTATAAATTGAATTAATTATTATTATTATTATTATTATTCGTTTATGACATAAAACCGCGTTCACAGTACAGTTTTGTTTTGTTTTTTTGAATGTCCAGGGGACCAGACTTAGCTTTTTTAGAGAGTACAGTGCAGTATTCCTCCGCCGCTACGTTTACACCGTAAAACCGGAAACTACGTAACTCGGCTTTTCAAAAACTAAAAAAAAATATATATACCGGTATATATATATATATATATTTTTTTTTATGGGAGACGCGCCGTAACCACGAAACGTCGTAACCCGAGGACTACCTGTATTTGAGTTGCAATATGCAGATCTGAAGAGCGCAGCAATTTGTTTGGGAGACGTCCAGTGGAGCACACCACAGCCACAGTGGAGAAAGAGGAGGAAGTGAAAAACTGAAGGTGAACTGTGACCCATGGCTTAAAAAAAGTTAGAGAGTTGGGGCAACACAGGAAGTGGACCCGCCAAATTAAAAGTCATAGACTAAATGCAGGTTACAGGGACAATATTTGAAAGAGGTATATTTCATTTGGGTAGGTAAATAAATGTGAAGCTAATTATGTGACCACGGGCGGCCGTGGTGTAGTGGTAAGGGCAGTCGTCTCCCGATCGGAAAGTTGGCGGTTCGACTCTCGGGACCCGCACCATGTGTCGTTGTGTCCTTGGGCAAGACACTTAACCCTGAGTTGCTCCCGGTAGGACTGGAAAGCACCTTGCATGGTAGTCTGCCGCCACCGGTTTATGAATGTGTGTAGCATTCAATATATGTGTAGCACTTTGAGATTTTCAGTAATGAAAAGTGCGTTATAAATTGAATTAATTATTATTATTATTATTATGTTTCTGCCTTAGCATGTCTTACAAGTCATACAGCATTGTGACAGAGCTCCTTCCAGAAGAAGAGTTTAGTTCCTACAGGGTTCTTCGTATTTGTGTCTGGTGTAGTAACATTTCCTTCCTCCACAGGGTATTTCCTGCCCACAAACAGCAGGTCACTGCAGCGGTCTTTCCAAGGCTGCATGCAGATGATCCACATCGATGACCAGCTGGTGGACCTACGAGCTGTGGAACAGGGTTTTTTTGGAACTTTTGAGAACGTCAGCCTCGATATGTGTGCAATCATAGACAGGTATGTCACTCACTCAGAATAATCAAACAAGTTAAAACAGAGTTCTAGAGCCTTACAGAACATGTTGTGGGTTGTAAAAGTTCACATAACAGACCTGCTGCTTCATGTGATGGCAGGTGTGTTCCTAACCACTGTGAGCATGGCGGTCGGTGCTCCCAGACGTGGGATACATTCATCTGCAACTGTAGTGGCTCTGGTTACACTGGAGCCACCTGCCATACCTGTGAGTGTCTGTACACATTCATCCTTCCAGCACTAGCTGGCAAACAGCCTCCAACATGTCGGGAAACATTCAGTTTTGTAGGAAGACTTGCAGAGGCTCTCAGTTTGTCTCTCGAAGTTAGTCATTTTCAAAATTGTTAAATGTGTGAAAACGTTTCTCACAGAATAGTCGCAGAAATCTTCAGTCTGTTTCAAGAGCAGCTGTTTTTTTACACCTGCACTCCCCACTGAAAAATTACATCTGAAAAAAAAAAATAAAGACACAAATGATTAATATCTTGCAAAAATGCAACAAATACAATGCTAATTCTTAGTGCTGTTTGACAGCTGAAATTTGATGAAGAAACTGAAGCTGAGTCTGTAAATATATAACAATTGACTAATTACAAGCTGAAATGGGCAGAGCACTAGAAACAACTAGCAAAACAGGCTAAAATAGGCCGCATAATGTAAGGAATTAAGCAAAACAGATGTTGAAATGAGCAGAACAGATGTGAAAATAATAAAACACGGGCTGAAATCAGCAGAACATGAAAAGTGGAGCATAACACAAGTTCAAATGGGCAGAACATGTTATGTTGTTTATTTGTCATGTGCAGGTTAACACAGGGCCAACAATGCAATGAAACGTTCAGGATGAGAAGAACTGATTTGACTCGCTAAAAATACAAGAAATATGAAAGCATGCGATAAAAGTACAAAATAATGTACCAAAAAGTGATGAATAAATATAAGGTCCAAACGAAATATAGCAAACAACAACATGGTAGAATATAACGGTGCAAGCAGGACAAATTAGTATATA
>JBBPBX010002776.1:0-57823 GCA_038048925.1 Garcialebias charrua | reverse complement strand
CAAAACGTGACGGAGAGTCGTTCTAACTAGCTGTGGAAACATCTACTTGTTTAATCTGAAGAGTTTCCACTCGATAGAATATGATGAGAGTCAGAAGATGAAGAATAAAGTTTGAGCCAACGTTTCCCTGAAACTACGACGTAAACAAACAGCCCCAGCGCGACATGTTTTTTTTTATTGAAAATAAAACAGATTCATCAGAATAAAAAGAAAGAAAAACACTGAATGAAAAGGTGCAGAAAGACGAAAATAGTGTTATAATATCTGCCCCTTGTTTAAAAAATACAAAATAACTACAAACAACAACCTTCACTTCACCTGCACCACACCTTCCCAACAACTTTGATTTAATCATCTTTTAAAACATATAAATAGTTTTATAAATGTTTATGATGATATCAAGTCAACACAATCCTGTTTCCTGATTTACAACTCAGCTCCTTCACACTAGTTCTAAATGGAGGTTTTACAAACATTTACATTCCCTTCAGGGTTTAATAACTTTAAACAAAATGTACTATGTTCAACCAAATCATAACATTTTAATAATTTCAATTGATGAAATAATATATTTGTTGGGTGACCATAGCACTTCCTAATAATAATTCTTACAGCTCTTTTTAGTAAAATAAAAATAGGATTTGTAAAAGTTTTGCATGCTTTTCCCCAAACTTCAATACAACAGATTAAATATGGAACAATCATTACATTATACAATATATTCAAAACTTTGTCATTCAAAAACTATTTTACTTTATACAATAATGTAATTGATTTTGTTATTTTTATTCTTAAGTAATTTCCATGAGATTTCCATGTCAGCTTCTCATCAATAACGACACCCAAAAGTTTTATTTAATTAACTATGAATTTCAATGCTGTAAATTTTAAAGTTCTTGTTTAAAGTTAAAACTATTAATATTGACACAGTTGAGAATTTTATGCCAAGAAAGTTCATGCTCAATAATCCAGGTACCAAATCCAATAATTTGGGCAGCACGGTGGCACAACTGGTAGAGCTGCTGCCTCTCAGCGAGAAGGTTGCCGGTTCAAATCCCGGTCCGGGGCCTTTCTGGGTGGAGTTTGCATGTTCTCCCCGTGCATGCGTGGGTTTCCTCCGGGTACTCCGGTTTCCTCCCACAGACAAAAAACATGCTTGTTAGGCTGATTGGTGACTCTAAATTGACCCTAGGTGTGAGTGTGAGAGTGGATGGTTGTTTGGTGTGAGTGAGACAGGTCCCTCTTGTAAATGAGTCCCCGTGACTCAACGAGGCTAGCCTGTATAAATAAAGGTTGAATGAATGAATGAAAATTCTCAGTTGGGTCATCTGGAAACTGGATGGAGGGTGAAACGTTTCTATAAAAAACTGTCCATGACCCGACAGAATTATTGGGTTGAGAATTTTATGTTTATTTGATGGTGATTTCCATCTTTTTGGAGGCTAAATACAAATACAAGGTGAACATCAATTTATTTGTATAGTTTATAGGTTTTTTTTAGGCTTTTATATTGTTTATATCGATATCGAATTATATCGATATCGACCGAAATTAAGAACTATATCGTGATAAAAATTTTGGCCATATCGTCCAGCCCTACCAATAACAGAACACCACTCGGGTTCAGATCAGTGGGCCGTTCCTCCCAACCAAACCCCTCCAGGTCTCACTGTCATTGCCCACGTGAGCGTTGAAGTCCCCCAGTAGAACAAGGGAGTCCCCAGGAGGCGCACTCTCCAATACCCCCTCCAAGGACTCCAAAAAGGGTGGGTAATCTGCGCTGCCGTTTGGCGCATAGGCACAAACAACAGTCAGAGCCCGTCCCCCCACACGTAGGCGAAGGGAGGCTACCCTCTCGTTCACCGGGGTGAACCCCAACGTACAGGCACCAAGATGGGGGGCAACAAGTATGCCCACTCCTGCTCGGCGCCTCTCACCAGGGGCAACTCCAGAGTGGAAGAGTGTCCAACCCCTCTCAAGGAAACTGGTTCCAGAGCCAGAGCCATGTGTTGAGGTGAGTCCGACTATTTCTAGCCGGAACCTCTCAACCTCACACACTAGCTCAGGCTCCTTCCCCACCAGAGAGGTGACATTCCATGTCCCAATGGCCAGCTTCTGTAGCCGAGGATCAGACCGCCAGGGTCCCCGCCCTCGGCCACCACCCATCCCACATTGCACCCGACCCCTTTGGCCCCTCCCATAGGTGGTGAGCCCATGGGAAGGGGGACCCACGTCTCCTCTTCGGGCTGTGCCCGGCCGAGCTCCATGGGTAAAAGCCCGGCCACCAGGCGCTCGCCAACGTGCCCCACCTCCGGGCCTGGCTCCAGAGTGGGGCCCCGGTGACCCGCGTCCGGGCGAGGGAACATTCTGTCCAATTATTGTACTCATCATTGGGGTCTTTGGGCTGCACTTTGTCTGGTCCCTCACCTAGGACCTGTCTGCCTTGGGTGACCCTACTAGGGGCATGAAACCCCTGACAGCATAGCTCCTAGGATCATTGGGACACTCAAACCCCTCCACCACGGTAAGGTGGCAGCCCAGGGAGGGGATAATATATCCCCTAATGATAAAAATCTTAATAAATAAAATAACAGTCAGAACCAGAACAAGCAGCAACAGACTGTTTACAATCTAACTAATAAGTTTTTAAGTTTTTGTCCAAAAAGACCAACTTGTCCACATTTTCTGCTAAAAGCACAGATCTAGTTCCAGTCAATATCTCCAGTGGTGGATAAAATCATCTCAACAACAGTATCAGCAGTGTGGCTGTATTTGTCCTCATTACTCACAACAACCTCTTCTTGGACCTGCTCCCCCAGGTGGGTCCCTGGGAGGACCAGAATTAGCTTTTTTAGATTTTTCTACCTGGATTATTGAGCATGCATCAGGGTGTCCCTGGAAAAGTTCAGAGTTCAGTCACACACTTCTACTGGAGGTGATGTGGTGGATTTCCCTGAAACTGCTAACTGTCCCAGACTGGAAATAAAACACAAAGAGGTAAAAAAAAAGAGTTAATAAGATTATAACTTTAAATTTAAAAAAGTTAGATAATAATATTAATAAAACAACAATACCTCTTCTTCAACGGTTGTTATGAGGTGGTAAATCACTCGGTCATCATCAGGGCTTTAGCTCCAGGGCTTGTTGACAATATCAGTTTTAGTTTTTTTCATAAAGTGATTAACTTTTTTACTTTCGGTTCTGGAGCAGAGCTTCAAAACAGTCTGAAGTGTTGACGTGATGGATGTCTTAGTGGGGCTCACGAACTTTAAAGCCTGCAATGCACATCAACAACATTCAGTCCAGAGCTTTAAAAAAGTCTACAGCTTGTGTTATTGATCTGGACCTTCTGATTTACCTGATGGACGACGTTTAAATGCTGCTGTTTGCAACAAGTTGCTTTTCTTGCTTTTAGAAGAGACATTCACATTGGGATGACGTTGTTTCAAGTCTGTTACCAAGTTAGACGTGTTGAAGGAAAAAAAAGTGTTGCAGCTACAGCTCTCAGCGCTGCTCTGCACGTCCGCACCAGTGTTCGTGAAACAACGTCCACACACAGCTTTCTTCTTCTTCTTGTGCACACACACAGCTGTGGACTTGCGCTCATCTGTTAAAAAGGAAGCCATAACTAACAGGACACCGCAGCGAAAAGCTAATGTTACGTGTGCTGCAGATAATAGCGCCGTGCTGAAACTCGCCTAGGAATTTTAGTTCCGGAGCGCATATATTCCCCCGTTAAAAACGTTTGATGAGTGAAAAAATAACCAAAACGGTACGTAGGTGGATCGAACCGAACGTGCAGTAACAAAATGGTTCAGTACACCCACGTGTACCGTTACATGCCTACTATTTTGTGATCAAAGAAGTATTCATTAAGTGATTGTAAAAGTTAGATCTGGATTTCACTTTTAATTGTTAAGTCAAGTGATTTTAGAAGAAGGGTTTTTATACATCTCTATTAGTACTTTTTTTACATTTAGGGTTAGAAAAGCAAAGTTCAAAGTTGAGAAACAGTGTCCCTTGAAGCAAGTGACAGGAAAATCAGAAGTGTGGTTAGGCAGCGTCCGGATACAGGGTTGTTATGCAAAGCACCTGTCGTGAGCTTACAACAGAAGTAGAAGTACACTGTTTAGATAGCTGAGCAGTTGTATAAAAACCACATGCTGAAAAAAATTAGACAAACTTTTGAACTGTTGAAAGTCTGAAAATCGTTGACAAGTCTTCAAAATGGATGTTAGATCAGAAACAAGCCAATCAGAGACAAGAGATGAGTTTAAAAAGACAAAGATAGCCGACGAAAGTCAGTCAGTCATTTAGGGTAGAGATGGAACATGATTGTCGAGCTCTGAAGACTTGGATCAGATCTGAAGATTGAAGAGGGAAGATTTTAGCTGCAGAGAGCTGAAAAAAACTACAAAAGATGGAAACTTAAAGCAATGAAGAACTGCTCAGCAGCACATGATCACCCTTCAAGATGACTGACTCCATATAACTCAGAACAAGTGTCTGATTGGAATTAAATACATTTGATGATTGTTTTCATTTCAGCCGCTTGTATCACCTACGCAGGGTGTCTGGACTCTCCCTTAGAGATAGGGTGAGAAGCTCAGTCATCCGGGAGGGACTCAGAGTAGAGCCGCTGCTTCTCCACATCGAGAGGAGCCAGTTGAGGTGGCTCGGGCATCTGGTTAGGATGCCTCCTGGACGCCTCCCTGGTGAGGTGTTCCGGGCATGTCCCACCGGGAGGAGACCCAGAGGAAGACCCAGGACACGCTGGAGGGACTATGTTTCTCGGCTGGCCTGGGAACGCCTTGGGATTCCCCCAGAGGAGCTGCTCCAAGTGGCTGGGGAGAGGGAAGTCTGGGCCTCCCTACTTAGGCTGCTACCCCCGCGACCCGACCCCGGATAAGCGGAAGAAAATGGATGGATGGATGGATTGTTTTCAACAAAGGCTGTAGGAATTATTCTCCTTTTTCCTGGAAAACCAATCCAGTCATGGGATATGTGGTAGGAACCAGCCTTTTTTGAACCATTTTCCCCAATTTAAAATTACAGGTGGCATTTTGTGGTTTTTCTTAGGGGCAGCACAGTTAGGGCGTAAGCCATTTAATAATAATAATAATAATAATAATAATAATGTCCTTTTCTGTCATCTGTGTATGTTTCCCATACACAGACGAAATTCGTCTCTGCATTTAACCCAACCACCACCAGGTGGTGCAGTGAGCAGCCAGAAAGCGCCCGGGGAGCTGGAGAATTAGGTGTGCACTCATAGACACCCCAAGGTGTGTAGTGGCCGGGGCGCAAACCCGCGTCCTTCGGGTCCCAAGTCGGAAGTCCTGCCACTACACCATCTTGGCTCCATATTTACAAGACATTATTACAAGAGATTGGTGCATCCACACCTAAAGGATTTTGGATTTTCACCCATTTTTTATTTCATTCATTATACTGTACTGCATTTTTTGAAACACTTTTGCTTGCACTGCTGCTGGATTTTTGAAAGCTACGAATGTAACCTTATGATGCAAATTTATGATTAAAAACACAAAGCATGAAAATCTTGGAATGTTGGACTCATTTTCCTGATGGCATCTGAATGATACACATTCATTGCTGAACTTACTCAGGAAGTGTGCTTGGTTCTGAGATTTTGGGAGGTTTTGAACAGTTATTTAGATTTTTGAACATCATCCCCATATGGCCAACTTGTTCTGTTCTAGGAAAATTACCAGGTATTGTACCAACTGCAAAACGCCAAATAGAGGAAGAGCAGCCCTAATGTAGGATACCTTATGGTAAACTTTGTGGTCACTGCTACTTGACTATAAGAGCTATGAGGTAAAACAGGGGTGCTTCCTGTAGATGAAGGTTGTTTGTACCTGGTCGAATCTTTCTTGAACCAAGGCTAAAGCCCCCAGTATAGCTCTGCGTTGGGCCAAACGCCGCTGCACGCCGTGTGAGCGCAGCGGCACAAGCCTTTGAACGCGGGCGTGAACGCGCCAAACTCAAATTTTACGACCGCCTACGTGCGCGCGTTGTCTCACAATAAACTGCCCAGCGCTGTTCTGTATGAGACACAAATGTATTAAATTCCCCTTCTTCATCGCTGATCTGGACTTTTCTTTTGTTTTTTTGCCAAAAGTCAAGTGATCGCTTGAAGCGGTCACCATTTGCTTCCTCCTCCGATGAGGAGGAATGAATGAATTTGTCACGAGCGAACCAAATGTCCAACGTGGATGCGCCAGGTTCTAAATATTTCCTGGTGGGCTGTGGGCTGCAGGACCAGCGCTCCCTGTTTTTATTTTATTTTTTAGAACTTTTTATTAACATATAAACACAGAAAACCGCTGCGTAGCTCATGCCTTTTCTTTCACCACCCGACATGTCAATCAATTCAGTAGGCGTGTCAGCAAATGACCAATCAGCGACCTCAATTTGTCCCGTAGGTAAATGCTCCGCCCTGCTGCTGCTCAAATGATGTCAAGAATTTGGAGCTTCACGCTGGAGCTTCACGCTGAGCTATACTGTGAACTGCCTGCGCGCAGCACGCACGCGTCGAGCGGCGTGCTGCCCAACGCACAGCTATACTGGAGCCTTAAGAAGGCCTGACTGTAGTATTGTTTGGGTAATACTCAGAAGTCTAGGGGGGTCCAATTACCGGTTAGACGAGGGCTGGAGGGGTGTTAAACCCTGAAACGAAAATACAATCAAGTGAAAAAATTCATAGTGTAGATGGGGGATAGGCTAACTGCATGGCATTAAAAAGCTAGAAATCTGCTCATACTACTTTTTTGATCTACCGGTCGACATATTGGGCACCCCTACAATAGAGCATCTTGTGACCCTTTTGATGGGTATGAGGGGAGGATGAGTAGGCCTAGCCCAATTGATACCCCGGAGTATGAATTGGCATTGGCCATAGTATACCCAGGATATAATCTAGCCTAGGCCCATTTAATCCAGATACAGTCTGGACTGGTGGTATAATATAGCCTTTTACACCAGCTTAGCCCTTTTCATCTTGCTTCGGGTTCTGGTCTGGGTTCTGAGTCTTTGCATCAGGCAGTCTTCCAGGACAATGTTTGGAAAACAAAGACCCAGGGTTCCATGGAGCCCGACTTATGCTGCATATTTGATGTCAGTGGACTGAATACCAGGCCTAGTTTTACCTGTGGTTTCAAACGATTGTAACAATCTAAAATTAGTTAGCATTAGCTAACCTTCCTATGTCATCTTGCCCTTTCTTACAGCCTCTGCAAGGCTGTCTAGCCTTGTACCGTCTCAAGCATCTTTCCACTGAGTTTCTTCTTGCAAGCTCACTGGCTCTGTTTTAACTTGTTTATGATGAGTGAAAAATGATAAACATGAGTGCCATATTTTCCTTCACTGGGTTTAGCAAAAAATTACATCACATGAGCCTTGAACATTCTTGCTGTAATGATTCTGCTCACATGCAGATTCAACAATGCTGTGCAGAGCCATGCCAACCTGAGTTGGGTCATGCCTCACAAAGCAAAAACACCAATAATTTCAAGTTACAAATCTGTTATTTCTCAACAAAAGTTGATCTTAGCGTAAAACTTTAGTATGAAAGGTTCAGGTGATATGCATTACACATCAAGTAATGTTAAGTTTTTAATTTGACATGGAAACAGAGCTCCGAACATAAACCAGATCAAATGGATTGTTTGCTTATTTAAACAAGTGCTAAAGAATTCTGAGGTCTATTTATCTAACTCTATCAAGAAAAATGGACAGCTGGAGCATGGCAGCCTTGACAGTAGTGGGATTCCCTTGTCACTTTCCAAGGTCCACACACACACACACACGCACACACACACACACACACACACACATCCACTTACCCATGCATGTAAGATGATTAGTCAGTACTGCATGTCAATTGTACTTTTTCAATCTGGATCAATGAGCAGTCTTGCAGCAAGGCCCATATCAGGGTCAGTCATTAACATCTGAGTGGCACTCAATCAGCTCCAGCTCCAGATAAATCAAAGGGTCAGCCACAGAAGAAAAGGCGCTAATATTTCCTCAATAACCCAAGAGAGACATCATGGAGAGATGCAAATTGCCTCCCAGGAGACGCCAGGGGATGTGAAGGAGGAACTCTGCGAGGCAACAGGAAGCTAATGAGTATAATGGTAAATGTATACAAGGAGAAGGAGAAATCCCTTCTCTTTTCATACCAATTAATACAATCTTATCAATGGAGGTGTACTGTAGAAGGAGGGCCCATGTCTAACCCAAGCCCTCCTCCCTTATTGCACCTTGCATGCATCTGTATTATCCAGCACAGGCCAGGCTACGGTCATTAGCCCTGTGGGAGGCTTGGTCGGGCCTGGGGAGTTAAGGAGATTTTAAAAAGCCCTCACTCCTCACATCAAAACAAATCGGGCCAAATCAAAGGGGCTCAAAGATATCCTTTCTTTGAGGGATGAGGGAGGGAACCCCTATTGTTCTGAAATCTGCAGCACTGATGGAAAAACAGGAATGACTAAAGAAATGGCATTTTCTACAAAAATGCAGCGTAAAGACTGAATGCTGAACGACTATTGAAATTTGCTAGAGAACCTAAACCTGTATTGTTAAAGGTAAAATGAGCTGAACAGAATCTGAAAACAGAAAAGCAGACGCTAAAATACCGTATTCGTCGGAGGAAAATATGCACCGTGTTTAATACGCTTTGTCCAATTATTAACAATAAACAAGAAAAAAATGTAAATAATACGCTTCGGTGTTTAATACGCGTCATCGCCACGCAACGCGTCAGCGCCTCATTTGCCCTAAATAAGATGGCGGCGACAGAAGCAAGCGAGTACGAAGAACTTCACAAGGAAACACGTTAAAAACAATTATTTCTTTGCGAGAAAAATATATTTCTTAGCTGACTTTATAGCAGACGTGCTCCTGAGCTTAACGAAATGTTCAAATCAGCTGGATTAAAAAAAAAAAAGTTTGCCGAATTTTAGGCAGGCGGTTCGGACCGGACGCTTTGTTTCTTTAAATTTAGCTAAATAAACGCTTCAAACATATATTTCTTAGCTGACTTTATAGCAGACGTGCTCCTGAGCTTAACGAAATGATCAAATCAGCTGGATTAAATAAAAAAAGTTTGCCGAATTTTAGGCAGGCGGTTCGGACCGGACGCTTTGTTTCTTTAAATTTAGCTAAATAAACGCTTAAAAAATATATTTCTTAGCTGACTTTATAGAAGACGTGCTCTTGAGCTTAACGAAATGTTAAAATCAGCTGGATTTTTAAAAAAAAAGTTCGCAGAATTTTAGGCAGGCGGTTCGGACCGGACGCTTTGTTTCTTTAAATTAGCTAAATAAACGCTTAAAGCTCCCCTGACATCATCTTTGAACTTTCCATAAAATGGCACAACATATATATATTTTAAGATTGAACTCTGATCGTTTTTGCTAAAACAATGTTAAATGAATGAAAATTCCTCTCAAAAATAGTTTAAAATTAGCGCCGTTTTTTTACACGGTATTTTCGGGTTTTTCCGGTCACGTGACTGTGACGTCAGATCCATACTCGGCTCCAACGCGCACATTGAAATACAATGGAGGAAGATACAAACGCATCCGTCGAATTTAGCCATTTAAAACTTTAGATTTTAGCGATTTGTCTTCAGAGAAGCCAAAGTTATTTCGAGTGATCAACAAAAAACAGCAGGTTATAATTTTTTTTCTGCTAATGCTGTTTTTTGTAGACTTTTCACTTCAGGAAGTGAGCAGCTGTGTGGAGTTACACAGGAGCTGCAAGTTGACGAGGCAGAAGGAATTCTACAACATCTAAATCGTTTCCACAGCACTGAAATGGTAATATATTAGTTGATGTTTCTAATAATTATTCAACATTAATCTATAGTTTAAAAAATTAGTCCCTTTTAAAATATCTGTTAAATATTTTAATGTTTATTCTAACATACGTTCTGAAAAACATCATTCATATTTCCAGTTGAAATTTGCATGTTTACATGCACTAAATGTTCACAAAAAAAAAATGTTTATATGTCAATCATTAAATTTAAAAATAAATTTATATCAAATACCGTCAAAAAACATAAATTTCCATAGCTGGATCATCGTCTATTTGTTTTCAGCTGTTTTAATAAAAATATCAGTTTGTGTTTTCAGGTTTCCAGGTCTCCAGTCCATCACAGAGACACCTGGACAGGTCTCCAGTCCATCACAGAGACACCTGGACAGGTCTCCAGTCCATCACAGAGACACCTGGACAGGTCTCCAGTCCATCACAGAGACACCTGGACAGGTCTCCAGTCCATCACAGAGACACCTGGACAGGTCTCCAGTCCATCACAGAGACACCTGGACAGGTCTCCAGTCCATCACAGAGACACCTGGACAGGTCTCCAGTCCATCACAGAGACACCTGGACAGGTCTCCAGTCCATCACAGAGACACCTGGACAGGTCTCCAGTCCATCACAGAGACACCTGGACAGGTCTCCAGTCCATCACAGAGACACCTGGACAGGTCTCCAGTCCATCACAGAGACACCTGGACAGGTCTCCAGTCAAGACATCTCAGCTGCATTTTTTTGACCAAACAGGACGGTTTAAATCAAACGGATTCATAAAGATGCATCTAAAATTGTTTTTGTTTTAAATAAATGTAAATTTACAACAAAATAAAAAAATCTTGATGGATAAAAATACACAAATAAAAACTAGTTAAAAATATACAAGCATTAATTTTGGCACCATATGCAGATTCAATAAGATTTCATCAAAAACAAACCTTTAACAATTTTAATAAAAACTGAACAAGTCAAAAGGATGCTGGTTTACTTTTTTTCCTAAACATTTCACCATAAAACACTTTTTAGTTTGTAGCCTTAAAAAAGACAACACTCAAATGAAGTATCACAAAATGTTTATTCTCATAGTTTGAATTAGCTTGTTTTCACTTTAACAGCATGGTCGTGTTCTCCCTCATCGTTTCTGTTGTTTTAGTTCTCCATGGGCAAGAAGAGTTGAACAAAGAGACGTGTCAGCGGATTCGGATGACGTGTAGGGAGATTTGATCACATCATCCAACACCTTAAACAGAAAAGTGGGGCTTTGTTATATATGTACCAGTAATAAAGTATTTATATGATTTAAAAAAATTTGGGTGAGTATCATTTATTGTTTGAATTGACAGGTTTCCAGTCCATCACAGAGACACCTGGACAGGTCTCCAGTCCATCACAGGGACACCTGGACAGGTATCCAGTCAAACAGGACGGATGAAATCAAACGGATTCAAGCATCTAAAATTGTTTATGTTTAAAATAAATGTAAATTTACAACAAAATAAAAAAATCTTGATGGATAAAAATACACAAATAAAAACTAGTTAAAAATTTCAGAACGTATGTTAGAATAAACATTAAAATATTTAACAGATATTTTAAAATGGACTAATTTTTTAAACTATAAATTAATGTTGAATAATTATTAGAAACATTAATTAATATATTACCATTTCAGTGTTGTGGAAACGATTTAGATGTTGTAGAATTCCTTCTGCCTCGTCAACTTGCAGCTCCTATGTAACTCCACACAGCTGCTCACTTCCTGAAGTGAAAAGTCTACAAAAAACAGCATTAGCAGAAAAAAAATTATAACCTGCTGTTTTTTGTTGATCACTCGAAATAACTTTGGCTTCTCTGAAGACAAATCGCTAAAATCTAAAGTTTTAAATGGCTAAATTCGACGGATGCGTTTGTATCTTCCTCCATTGTATTTCAATGTGCGCGTTGGAGCCGAGTATGGATCTGACGTCACAGTCACGTGACCGGAAAAACCCGAAAATACCGTGTAAAAAAACGGCGCTAATTTTAAACTATTTTTGAGAGGAATTTTCATTCATTTAACATTGTTTTAGCAAAAACGATCAGAGTTCAATCTTAAAATATATATATGTTGTGTAATTTTATGGAAAGTTCAAAGATGATGTCAGGGGAGCTTTAAAGCTGCTATCTGCAATTGCTGTATGACCAAAACACTTAGAAAAATTTTCAACAAGGAAAAGCATTCTGCTCCCTCCCCACAGTCCGTGGTCTGTGAACTTGAGATCTGCAGCTCCGCCCCCAGCTGCATTCTCTCGGAGACGCTGCGATATTCTGTGTTTATATGTTAATAAAACCTTCTAAAAAATAAAATAAAACCATTGAGCGCTAGTCCAGCACACCAGAAGGCCAGGAAATCTTCAGAGCCTCTGGCATCCACGTTGAACCCTACTTTTATTCACTCGTGAAAATTTCACTTCCTCATTCATTGCAGTCGGCAGAGGAAGCGGTACAGATGAAGCTATTATTTGGCTTTTGGAAAAGAAAAAAAAAAGTCCTGATCAGGGATTAAGAAGGGGAATTTAATACATTTGTGTGACATACAAAACAGTCCTGCATCGCTTTCCAATCCTTTGAACGAGAACGTGCGCGGTGCTGGGGCTAGGACAGGTGGGGGCGTGGGTTGGGGCGTGAGAAGCTCTGTTGAGGACAACTGGAACGCAGCTCTTTATTGGCTGATTAAAAACTCTGTTTTTCAGTGGTGGGTAACGCTAATCAAAAAATTAGTTCCACAATTTCTAAAACGCTTATTAATTTTTTTAGGTCCACAATTTCAAAAGCACAAATGTCTTATGAAAATTAGGGGAAGCTAATCTAATCCGCTATTTATATTCGACAATTGGTAGCCGGCAGCGTTATGCAATATTTGCACTACATTGCCAACTGAAAAGTAACTAAAATGATCCTAAAAGGATGAAATTACAAAAATCAAAGGATTTATTTAATACTTTACGTACATATATTCTATTCGGCCACAAAATTAACAAAAAAGAGAATGATCTTTTAATCCCTAAAACCACTTTTAAATCTCAAATACACGGGTGTGTCGCCACCGCATTTATACATAAAAGTAACCCAAATACATAAAACTAACGACTCACCGTCGAGTGGTCGACACAAAACACACAATAAAATCCTCCGGCCACGTTAATTTGGCTTGAAACAGCGGGGTTCTCTGCGGATTTATCCATTAGTAACCCAGCACAACCAACCAGCTAGACACAGAGTTAGCGTCCAGTTCACCTCTGACCCGGAAGATGTCAACATTCTATAGGCAGTCAACAGATTTAATGAAAAGTAACTAAAATACATAAAACTAACGACTCACCGTCGAGTGGTCGACACAAAACACACAATAAAATCCTCCGGCCGCGTTAATTTGGCTTGAAACAGCGGGGTTCTCTGCGGATTTATCCAAGAAACCCAGCACAATCAGCTAGCCACAGAATTAGCCTCCGAGTTCACCTCTGACCCGGAAGATGTCAAGATGGAATAGTCCATTTTTAGTAGGGGGATAAAGAAATCGACCGGTTTTTGTATTGCGTATTTAATGATCGTTTTCATCGTAACTATAATTATTTTTATGTTAAATGTACATTAACAAGCAGGATCAATGTTAGGGATGTAGGTGACTGGCCGGGGCGCGGCGGGGCCGGTGCCCCTGCTGATTGGGATCCCCAGGCACATGGTAGATCCGAGTCTGTTCTCCGCTCTGCTCCCTCCCCCTCCAACCCTCCCTCCTCTCTGCTCTTTACGGTGAGGGAGGGGAAAAAGGTAAAACAAGCAGCTACGGAGCCAGCATAAGAGCTTGTAAATAAGTTTATTGGTTTTTACTGATAGATAATTAGTTATTAGCGGTACTGCATTTTAAATAAAAATAGCACAAATCCGCTTATGAATTATAAAAGTTAGTCAAACCACAAAAACGCTGACAAAAAGTTTAGGTCCGCTGTAAGCGGATTAGCGCTTTAGCGCTCTCTAGCGGTCTGTGCCCACCACTGCTGTTTTTATTGGCTGGAAAATAGCGTGTCACCTTTTCTTTTTAGAAATGCTTATTTACCACCTGGAGAAGCAAGGGGACAATATATTTAATTTTTTTTCAGAGATTACCTGGCTAACATCAGTCTGTCAGGAGGTAGTGACAGAGTGAAGAAATATGTTTATAAAAAAAGCTACATAGTGAAGCTTTAAAAATGTATTTCTTACCTGACTTTATAGCAGACAGTCCCCTGAGCTCAACCAAATGTGAAATCAGCTGGATTTAAAAATCCGCGGTGTGGTTTATGAGTTACAGTATCTTGCTAACAGCTACATCCATAGCAAGGGGCAGGCAGCGACAGAGTCAGTCCGACCAAAGGAGGCTTTTTTCGGACACATGAGCTAGAAGCGTCTGGAAGTGGCCCTCTTCCTCTTTGCTCTCTTAGTCCTCTGCTGCTGTCCGTAGCGCCCATAGCGGCCAAAACTGGTACTGCACCATTTTTGCCCAAAATGTAAAACGGCGAATCAGAGCAAAAAATGGGTCTAAAAATATGGGAAAAAATCCATAATTAATACGCTTCGGTGTTTAATACGCAGGACATTCAAATGAGCAAAAAAAATGCGTATTATAGACCGGTTTTTACGGTACATGTAATTAAAGCATTAGCTAAAAGCACAATGTATAAAACATGTAGCTAAAAGCTAACATTTCCCAACAGTAGTTCAAAACAAAAATAATCAAAACAATATCTACAAAGTAATAGCGAAATGTACAAAAAAAACTGTAGCTAAATGTAGTGCAACAGTGACTAAAAGGAAATATTAGACAAACAATACTCACGAAATAAGTGTAGTAGGAAAGAAGCTGAAAGCTAAATATTTCAAAATAATAGATAAAGCTGAAATTAGCTAACAACGAACTAAATGTACCCAAGCTCTTAGTAAAGGGAAAAAAATAATCTAAACAGATGCTAAAAACCAAATGTATCAAAATTTGGTTAACTACTCAAAGCAGCAAAGCAGTAGCTAAAAGCAAATGTTAAAAATCTGTGGCTAAAAACTAACAATCCACAACAGTAGTTTAAAACAAAAATAATCAAAACAATAACTAAAAGCAAACTGTACAAAAACTGTAGCTAAATAGAACACAACTATGGCTACAAGCAAATATGAGCAAAACAGTACTCACAAAATAAATGTACGGTAGTATGAAAGTAGCAGAAAGCTACCGTATTTTCCCGTGTATAGGTCCCACCTTTTTATGTTTTTTTTCAAGGCCTGCGACCTATACTCAGGTGCGACCTATATATGGCTTGTTATCACTTTCGGTGATTTTTTTTTTAAATCCAGCTCATTTCACAATTACGTTCATTTATTAAAGGGGACCACAGATGCAAAATTCACTTTTTAATATTTTTTTTACTCAACTTTGGTTATGTACTTCTTAAAAAAACAGTCCTAGGGCCAAAAAAATGCACCCAGTGGTATATTTACTCTAAGTATATTTATTTTTCAGTGATATAAATGTCTCGTTTTCAAATCCTGGCGCTTGTGATGTCACAAGCGCCAGGACAACCCACCCCAACCTGAGTCCAGCCCCTCACCTAGCAACCCCTGGTTATGCTCCACCCACTTCAGTATAAAAGACGTCACGTTTTTTTTCCTGAGTTCATGTCAGCACAATGGCTACTAGAGTTCGATGTTTCGTTGTTGTTAAAATGCAGTACCGCTAATAACTAATTATCAACGAAAAAACTTATTTACGGGCTCTTAAATCAACCAGACGACTGCTCACGTACCATATCCGGTCCGCGCCGGATGTGGTCCGTGAAAAAAGCGGTCCCCGCTAGAGAGAGCGTGTATAGCAGTTAGCAGCCAGTGTGTTACTCTGCAACCTTATTGCTTGTTTTCGAAGAGTCAAACGAAGAGTTTTTAACATGGAGGGTGAACTTATGGATGTTTCTCAGTGGCCTGCGTGACGCATCAGCGCCTCATTTGCCCTGCCCAAAATGGTGTCTGCCTCTGGGTCTGACTCAGGGTCCCCTTTGGAGGACGGAGTTAATATAAACAGATTTTTGAAGGGCGTGGCCTTATCATAAACAGCCTGTTCAGAACGGAAGTCAGAAAAGGCACAGCTAGAAAGGGGATATTTTATTATCTAAGAATTATTTTGTGCATTAAATTGAATGAACATGGTCTGGATAGCCCACAGACATACCATAAAAATTTATAGGACCAATATTTGGTCTCCTTTAGGGAAAAGTTCAGCTCAGACATATATTTGCTATAATTTTTATCAAACAAATAATTGTTTTTAAGTGTTAATCTTCTTAAAAGCCTTGCTGTGCGCTCCTGTGGCAGACATTTGCAGCAGAGCTAAACGTAGGTGCGACCTATACACCAGTGCGACCTATCTAGGGATTTTTCCAATCTATTTGTGATAATTGGACAATGCGACCTATACACAGGTGCAACCTATACACCAGAAAATACTGTAAATGTTGCAAAATCATAGAAAAAGTTCAAATTAGCAAACCAGTAATCAAGAGCTAAATGTATCCAAGTTCTTAGTAAAGGAAACAAACAAACAAATAAAATAACTATACAGTATCTAAAGCAAATGTAACAAAACCATAGCTTTTTCTTTTTTCTTTTCATTTACCCTTTATTTATATACCGGTAAGTAGTCTCATTGAGTCATGAGAACTCATTTTCAAGAGAGACCTGTTTTAGGGAGCAGATGGTGGATGTTAAGGGCCTTGCTCAGGGGCCCAGAGTCGGGCAAATGAGGGTGGAGGCAGGTGTTGGTGTTTCACCTTTTCCACCCACATTTTGATGTTGTCGGTACCGGGAGTTGAACCTGCCACTTTCTGATCACAAGTCCATCTTCTCTAACCTCTGCCCAACCACTTCCCCTTTAGCTAAAAGCTAAATGTAGCTAAACTGTGGCTAGTTGCTCAAATTAGCAAAGCAGTAGCTAAAAGCTAACTATGGCAAAATGGTAGCTTTAAGCTAAATGTAGCATAAGAAAACTGTTTTTTTTAAATACTAGAACAAACCAAAGGTCAATGGCCGCCTTCCCATTTATCGTACACCGTTGGTGCCAGAGGGTTTTCTGTGCATCTTGGTGAATTGGACAAGTTTACCTAATTTCATGCTTCTACGTCAAACTTAAAGGTGCAGTCTGCAGTTTCTGTAGAACGCAGCACTTATGGTGTAGTCACACCGAACAGCTTTTCAGCAGCAGGAGCGTCCAGTTTACATGTAAAGTCAATAGTGGACGCGCTTCCAGCCACGTCTTGGCGTCGGGCGTCACGTCGCGTGCGTGTTGAGCGTGCTGGGAAGCGTTTTTCCGTGCACGTGAACCGGCTTCAGCCTCCAAACCGCGCATTCAACATGCTGAAGATTTCGCGGTTCAAACTTTCAAACGCCGCTCAACTCTCCCTGATTGGTTGGTGTGTCAACCAATCAGGGAGAGTCGGGTGGAGAAGAGAGGGGGAGAAGAGAGGAGGAGAAGAGACGGGGAGAGTCCCTATGTGACGCGGAAACGAGGGTGCGCGCGCACTATGTGACGTATTGTTTGTGGGACACAGAAAAGACCCGCGAGGTCGTGTACTATGGAAGAGAAACTCATTGTAGCTGTGTGTTCGCGACAAGTCCTTTATGACCAGTCAAGTCTGCTCCACAGAGACGGAAATAAAAAGCTCCTCGCCTGGCGGAGTGCGCAGGACTCTGTGCGCAGGACTCTGTATACCGGTTATCTCCTCCCACACACCCAGCAGCTGTTTCGCGTTCTGGCGTTCAGGTCCAAGTAGGTCTGGACACCAAGTGCGTCCACTTGCGTGCGTGACAAGCTTTTTGGAGGTTGAAACGCTGTTTGGTCTGAATGCACCATTAGAAAAAAATTCAATAGCCAAAGCATTCTGATCCCTCCCCCTCAGAGCCATATATGGCTCTGCTCCCCCTTGCTCTGCTGAAATTCAAATTCAAGCTCTGTTTTTATTGGCTGGTTAAAAACGCTGTTTTTATTGGCTGGTTAACAGCGGGTCACTGTGGCTTTTTAGAAATGCTTTTAGTAACACCTGGGGAAGCAAGGGGACTATAGTTTTTTTTCAACCTTTATTTATACAGGCTAGCCTCGTTGAGCCACGGGGACTCATTTACAAGAGGGACCTGTTTCACTCACACCCAGGGTCAATTTTAGAGTTACCAATCAGCCTAACATGCATGTTTTTGGACTGTGGGAGGAAACCGGAGCACCCGGAGAAAACCCACGCATGCACGGAGAGAACATGCAAACTCCACCCAGAAAGGCTCCCGGACCGGGATTTGAACCTTGGACCTTCTCGCTGAGAGGCAGCAGCTCTACCAGTTGCGCCACCGTGCTTTGTCTAACATCAGTCTGTCAGGAGATAGTGACAGAGTGAAGAAATATGTTAAAAATATATATTTTTAGAAAACTTACAGACTGCACTACAGAAACTGCAGACTGCAACTTTAAAGCTAGATTCATACTTGACGCGTCGCGCAGCGCGCGAGGGTGTGCCCTCCAAAAGTGACGCAATTTCACAGTCCCCGCCCCTGCGCGTTGGCCCCGCGCAGGGGATTAGCGCGTGCCGTGCACCTCTGAATTTTTGAAACTCCGCAAGCCTAGAGCGCGCGCCGCGCTCAGTGACGTACGGACTGGGCTCAAAACAAGATGGACGCTTTCGAAGCTGCTCTGGCTGAACTCATCCGCATGTATCGCCATTTGTATGATCCCTCGATGTGCAACTGGCACAGAAGCGATGCAGAAGGAGGAAGAAAAACATGCGGGATCGCTTCGTGAAGGCCAAGAAGAGGGTGATCAGAAGTGGCGATCCTGGCACCAACAAACCGGTACCAATCCTCGTTGTGGAGCTGAGTTGGCTGTCGAGTTTTATAAAACACCGAGAAAAGGACACAAATATGGAAAAAGAGGTAAAAATGAAAGAAAAAAAAAGTTAGTACTGCTTTTATTACAGCTAGCTTAGCATGGAATACAGCAGGCCATGCTGTGCAGCCTGCCGTGTTGTTTCCCCTTTGTAGTCATAGATATAAACAATAAACTGTGAGAATGAATGACCAAAACATGGCTTAATGAAAATATAAATCAAGCTGCTGACCAGTAAATGTGAAATAGTGGAAATAACCATTTTAGATCTGCACAGCTCAACTGTAAACAAATTTAGCCTATATGTGTGTTGATGCTTCATCTTCTGTTTATTAAGCTAACAATTACACAAACATTTGTTTTTATTTAACACATATGTGCATTGTATCCGTTACCGTACAGCAGGCCATGCTGTGCAGCCTGCCACGTGTTGTTTCCCCTTTGCAGTCATTGATATAAACAATAAACTGTGAGAATGAATGACCAAAACATGGCTTAATGAAAATATAAATCAAGCTGCTGACCAGTAAATGTGAAATAGTGGAAATAACCATTTTAGATCTGCACACCTCAACTGTAAACAAATTTAGCCTATATGTCTGTTGATGCTTCACCTTCTGTTTATTAAGCTAACAATTACACAAACATTTGTTTTTATTTAACACATATGTGCATTGTATCCGTTACCGTTTCATTTTGTACTGATGGATGTCAATGTCTGTTTTTTAGCCTGAAGAAACACCACAGAGCCAAGCACAGGACGATACATGGTGCCTCGACCAGACTGTCACCCCATTCGACCCGACCGTCACCCCCATGGACCAGACCTTCACCCCTATCGACCAGACCCTCACCCCTATCGACCAGACCCTCACCACCATCGACCATGAGTACATCACACCCATCGTCTCTCACAACCTCACGCCTACTGGCCATGAAACTGGCAGTACTTCAAACGCAGGGGTTTTTCCTCTGCGCAGGTCCTCCACGCCAATTCCTCCCTGTCCAACGGTGCCCATACCCGTACCACCTCGACACTTGCCAGGGTCAAGCAGCAGTAGCAGAAGCGACAGCCCTAGCATCAGCTCACTCAGTTGGTGTTGGTGAAAACTTTTTATACTTTTATACTACTATGAAAAAGTACTATGCAAAAACTCAGGACAGTATTACACTTTATTTCATTTTATGTTTATTAAATGTTGGTGAAAACTTTTTTTACTTTTATACTACTATGAAAAAGTACTATGCAAAAACTCAGGACAGTATTACACTTTATTTCATTTTATGTTTATTAAATGTTTTAGTGTTTAAATAGTTATTGTTGCACTGAGGGACAGAGAGAAATGCAATTTCAATCCTGTGTATGTCCTGTACATATTACTGTTTTGAGAATAAAGCTGACTTTGACTTGACTTTGATTCAAATGATACATTTGTAATGCACAATTACACATTTATCAATTATTTTTAGACAGCATGCCATTTTTGCACACATTAAAATCAAAACACTATTTCTACAGGTTTCTCCACATTCCACTTCACATTCCTGGTGAAATAAAGGCTACTACACATTGAGATTTTTCGTGTCAGGTAGCAATGCTTCATTTTAATGCAATATGGGACTTATATTTACAATGCCATTTCAGGTTTCCAAATAATTCTAACATCTAATGTTCTTACAGTTATAAAAAAGTCTTTCATACCAAGTTTTATGTAATACAACTGTTAGTGGCTTTGTAAATACAATATGCAAACAAAACAGACGGAAAGCTGAAGTGGATATTTCAATGTAGTTTCATTTTATTTAAAATCATTTAACATTCAAATACATATAGCAATATACAATATAGCTTGGCACACCTCAGAGACTATCAGGGAAACCGTAGTTGCACCAAGTTTGTAGCTGGCTGCTACACTTCTGGCTGCTACCTGAAGCCAGGATTCTTAAAGTCACTGCCAAACGCTCGGGTAATGTCACAGGGCTGCTGTGGGTCCTTCCATGTCGTATGAAAGGCGAAATACGATGTAGCAGGTCATCAAATCGGCGTGCAGACATGCATGTTATATTCCCCACCAGTACGTCTCTGACAGTGTAATGGCCGAACATACCATCTCCTTCTGCGTCTTCTTCGTCTCATTAAAATTGCAAGACACAATAACTGTTGTTCTATTATAATTTGCTCCTCTAATAAAGACAGTTCAAGAATGAAGCGAGCGGGAAGCCATTTTATTTGTGTTGTGACGTCAAACAGTTCTTCTTCTACGGTAGATTTCTTCTTCTACACCCTTTCTTGTAACATATGCACATGTTGTAGAGGCTACTTCCACCTGCTGGCCCGTAAAAGAACAGCACTTTGCCATGCTCCGCCGTGCGTCAACCATAAAGACAGGGGCGAAACTATGAACGCATTTCGCCGTGCGGCACAGTGCACGCGCGGCGCGCGCGCTCCAGCCTGCGGACCAAAGCGAAAGTCTAACTCAGCCGATTTCGCGGTTCAAACTTTCAAACGCCGCTCAACTCTCCCTGATTGTTTGATGTGTCAACCAATCAGGGAGAGTCGGGTGGAGAAGAGAGGGGGAGAAGAGAGGAGGAGAAGAGACGGGGAGAGTCCCCCTATGTGACGCGGAAACGAGGGTGCGCGCGCACTATGTGACGTATTGTTTGTGGGACACAGAAAAGACCCGCGAGGTCGTGTACTATGGAAGAGAAACTCATTGTAGCTGTGTGTTCGCGACAAGTCCTTCACGACCAGTCAAGTCTGCTCCACAGAGACGGAAATAAAAAGCTCCTCGCCTGGCGGAGTGCGCAGGACTCTGTGCGCAGGACTCTGTATACCGGTTATCTCCTCCCACACACCCAGCAGCTGTTTCGCGTTCTGGCGTTCAGGTCCAAGTAGGTCTGGACACCAAGTGCGTCCACTTGCGTGCGTGACAAGCTTTTTGGAGGTTGAAACGCTGTTTGGTCTGAATGCACCATTAGAAAAAAATTCAATAGCCAAAGCATTCTGATCCCTCCCCCTCAGAGCCATATATGGCTCTGCTCCCCCTTGCTCTGCTGAAATTCAAATTCAAGCTCTGTTTTTATTGGCTGGTTAAAAACGCTGTTTTTATTGGCTGGTTAACAGCGGGTCACTGTGGCTTTTTAGAAATGCTTTTAGTAACACCTGGGGAAGCAAGGGGACTATAGTTTTTTTTCAACCTTTATTTATACAGGCTAGCCTCGTTGAGCCACGGGGACTCATTTACAAGAGGGACCTGTTTCACTCACACCCAGGGTCAATTTTAGAGTTACCAATCAGCCTAACATGCATGTTTTTGGACTGTGGGAGGAAACCGGAGCACCCGGAGAAAACCCACGCATGCACGGAGAGAACATGCAAACTCCACCCAGAAAGGCTCCCGGACCGGGATTTGAACCTTGGACCTTCTCGCTGAGAGGCAGCAGCTCTACCAGTTGCGCCACCGTGCTTTGTCTAACATCAGTCTGTCAGGAGATAGTGACAGAGTGAAGAAATATGTTAAAAATATATATTTTTAGAAAACTTACAGACTGCACTACAGAAACTGCAGACTGCAACTTTAAGGCCCCAGTATAGCTGTGCGTTGGGCCGAACGCCGCTCGACGCGCACGTGCTGCACGCAGGCAGTTCACAGTATAGCTCAGCGTGAGGCTCCAGCGTTTTCGCTCCAAATTCTTGATGTCATTTGAGCAACAGCAGGGCAGAGCGTTTACCTACGGAAAAATTTAGGTCGCTGATTGGTCATTTGCTGACACGCCTACTGAATTGATTGACAGGTCGGGTGGGGGAAAAAAGGCACGGCTGCGCATCGGTTTTCTGTGTTTACATGTTAATAAAAAGTTCTAAAAAATAAAATAAAAACAGGGAGTGCTGGTCCAGCACACCAGAACACCAGGAAATATTTAGAACCTCGCGCAGCCACGTTGAACCCGAGTTTAATTCGCTCGTGACAAATTCATTCATTTCTCATCATTTCAGTCATGGAGTCAACAGAGGAGGAAGCAATCACTTGACATTTGGCAAAAAAAAACAAAAGAAAAGTCCAGATCAGGGATGAAGGAGGGGAATTTAATACATTTGTGTCTCATACAAAACAGTCCGACGCCAGGCAGCTTATTGTGAGACAACGTGCGCGCGCGTAAGCGGTCGTAAAATTTGAGCTTGCCGCATTCACGCCCGCGTTCAACGGCTTGTGCCGCTGCGTTCGCACGGCGTCGAGCGGCGTTCGGCCCAACGCACAGCTATACTGGGGCCTTAAGGCCAATGCGGAGGGTAGTTTGGAAATGTCTAGGTGGCGCTCTTGGGCCGTTTCTGTTGCGATTTTTGCCACGCCCCCAAAATACGTAATTTTTCACCAGTCCTGATGAGTTTGTCGAATTTGGCGAGTTTTGGGATATGATAAAGCACCCAAAAGGCCATTTGAGGGAAGAATAAAAAGGTCGGGCCTGAACAGAGTGATTACCATAGGGCCTTCGCAGCGCTTAGCTGCTTGGGCCTAACTAACTTAATGACAATAACTGCTGGATGTCCGGCCCGTGAGTTCTTGGTTTTCAGTAACTGTGGCCACCTGAGTAAATCAGTTGAATAGACCTGGTATAGAATAATAAATGACAAACAGAAAAATAACAGTATGAATGCTGACAGAGTGTTTAAAAGACTGAATCAGACAGAAGTGTCTTCATTGACACTGCATGTAAGGATTATAACAAAGTGACATACTCTAATTTAATTGAAAATCCTAGTAGTGCTAAGTACTGTACTTTTGCATAATGGATAGAAAATGATGTTACTGATAGTGTAAGTGGTGCTTGACAACTGTGAAATGATAGCTTTTACTATATATTATATATATTATTAACAGATCAACAGGATTTTTTTCCTGGTCTTTGATGAAAAAGCAGTAAACCTGGAGATACTGAAAATAAACCTTCATGCCATGACTGTCCTGTTAGAAACGACAGAGTTGTAGTCCTTTGGGTCAAACCTTGAAAGAAAAAGTATGAGGAAATTGTTGCAAGACATTGTGTTTAATGTATCTATTTGAAATGACTTTCTTCTACTACTGTCAAATATTGGCTTAATTTCTATAACAACGACTGAATTAAAGCCATTTTTATGTTGGTGAAGGTCAAATAGTTGTGGTGGCCATCTTAAAATAGGTTGACCCCAAAAGTTATGTTGTAAATGTTTATTCACTGATCACTTTTTGAAAACAATTCCAGTTTCCAGTGGTTCGTGAGATATTTTTGCTAACAGACACATTGTGTTGTCGCCACCGTTTCTTGGCAAATTTTGAAACAAAATTATTTTTCAGCTACAACCACATCAAACTCATTCAATATCTGTAAAATTGACCAAAACATAGCTTTTTTTTAAATGGGTGATAATCAAAATTTTCTTCCTAAATCAATAATCATCTTAATTAATTTGTTCTTTAATCGTAAGTTTTATCATAAAAAAGTGTTAGCTAAATTAGTTATTAGATTTAATAGAACATGAAAGAAAGCCCTGATGTATGCTCAATAATCCAGGTAGAAAAATCCAAAAAAGCTAAGTCTGGTCCTCTGGACATTCAAAAGCAAAAAAAAAAATAAAAATAAAAAATGTAGAAACGTTTCGTCTTTTGTCTAACATCAGTCTGTTTGGAAAAACAAGCTAGTGAGCTTTTTTTGTTTGTTTCAAGCTTATAAATAAAGTTTTTATTTTTGGTCACAAACACCTGATACAAACATCTTAACCTCACTGTCCTCCACTGCAAAGTATGTTAAAATCTTGATGATGGTATTGTTACACATAATATTACTTCATGAAAAAATGTGGTGTGGGATGCAGTTTAAC
This sequence comes from Garcialebias charrua, assembly GCA_038048925.1. Lineage (NCBI taxonomy): Eukaryota > Metazoa > Chordata > Actinopteri > Cyprinodontiformes > Rivulidae > Garcialebias > Garcialebias charrua. The sequence goes on along the minus strand of JBBPBX010002776.1, from coordinate 33,191 downwards.
TGCTCTAAAGGCCAAAGAAATGCTTCAAAAGCACAAGAAAATGAAGAACTGCCTCCTTTCATCCCGTGAAGTTCATTTATCAGATAAAAACTACACCCGATCACAGCTGATTGGAGAGGGATTTGCCTTCAGGAGATCGCAGAGGAGACTGAAATGAAGGTTAATAATCTATGTATCTTTTCTACATGTGTAATCCTGCTCTCCAGATTTCATCGAGCGTGTCTGTAAAAGCTCCACATCAGCATAATTGCACCTAACCTGTGCCCCGCGTGCTCAAATCTCTCAAATATCACACCTGACTCTGAGAATAAAAAAGGAAAATTAATGAGGAAAGTGCTGAGCTCAACCTGAGAACAGCATCACAGAAAGGGTTAGCCACCTCCCCGCTCACGAACAATGGAGACTCACTAATCCCACCCCTCAAGGATCCAGGCTGTTTGAACTTGTGAAACGCTACAAGAGAAGACTGATTCGACAGACTTGTCGGCCTTCAGCTTGGACAGAAAACAGGATAAAATGTATCACTTGTTTAGATATAATTCTTTCAATAAACTAAATCCACTATCATCTACAATACAACTAAAATATATTACTGTATATATAGAAAATATGTAGTAAAACCTTTTTTATTAACTGTTTGTCTAAATTGATTCATCATGATTTATTTATTTTTAATGGCAAATGTGTCTTTTTTTTAGTATTTACCTCATTTGCACAGACAATCTCATCACATTTGATCTCATAGGCCATGGTAGGTGATACTTTTCAGTGAGAAGGCATCAATGGTCATATTCTGCCCCTTAGTGGAGAAAGTAGGCCACATCCTGAATGAAGGAGACTGAGGGCTGAAGCAAAAGTTTGAAATTATCTCTCCAGAAATAATTAAATTCAGCCATTTGAAAGGAGAGCCTGCATTTATATGTCAATTTTAATTTGTGAACATGAACAATATCTCAAAGTAAAAAAATTAAATATGTTTGGATGTCAACCATTTGAATTTGAAAAGCTGCTGCTTTAAAGCTTTTCACGTAATAAGGAACGTGCTGAAGAATCCCAACACGAGCAGGAACGCTTACCCTGTAAAGACATTTCATTTTGTAAATCTAGCAGAACCACCGTCGCAAATTAAGAAAATAGAAAAATGTTCCTTTGGCTTCACTGTCTCTTGCAGCTTCTGAGATGAACGGGAATATAAGTGAGAAAAACTAATCTCAGGTCTGAACATAAATAAAAAATTGGAAAAGCTATTGAAATAAAACATGCATGTAATAAATCACATCAAATGAGGCTGAAGAAAATATGTGTAATCAAAAAAATCTATGATTACAGCAAAAAAGCACAAGACAAGAATGTGAGTAAAGAAGTAACAGAAACGTTTTTCTAAAAGATGGGTTGATGAGTTGCTCTCCTGAGACCTCCGTGTGTGAGAACATACAGTAGGAACACATCGGCCTCCCTCTATTTTTGACATGACCAGTCAAGAAGAAGAAAAAAATGCAACGAGTCCAGAATGACACCTGGAATTTAATAAAGAATAAATCAAATAAATGGTTTGTGGTAAAACAAGCAAATCAGATGCAAGAAGCAGCAAAACAGCAGCTAAAAGCTAAATTCTGAAAATTTGCAGTATCTAAAAGCCAAAAGTGACAAAACAGTAAAACTAAAGTCAACAAAACTGCAGGTAAAAGGAGTAAAAATAATCACTAGAAGCTACAATTGGCAAACAAGTAGGAAAGTTCAGAAAGTTCATTCTCAATAGGAGTGAGGGTGAAACGTTTCTACTAAAAAGAAATTGTCCAGATGAACTGATTGAGAATGAGCGGAAGTAGGAAAGTTGTTATTTTTTGTAAATGTGTTAATTGATGGGGCAGCTGTGGCTCAGGGGTTAGAGCAGTCCACATCCAGCGGAGGGAGACCTTCTAAACAAGTCCAGTCCATTTACCATTAATATTTCTGAAGATTTTTAACAGTTTAATATTGTTGTATTATCTAATGAAGACACTCAAAGCTCTTTACTAGGGATGCACCGATCCACATTTTCTTATTTCCGATCCGATCCCGATACTTAAATCTGTGTATCGGCCGATATCGATCCAATTCCGATACCACCATTATCTTTTTTTTTTTTTTTCATTCATTCAACCTTTATTTAAGCAGGTTAATCACATTGAGACTCGAGGACTCATTTACAAGAGAGACCTGGCTACAAACAAAGAATGATGACAACAGCAACAGTAGATTTTCCTTGGACAATCAACAATAGAGAGAAATACAGTTTTTTTGTTTGTTTTGTTTTTGTTTTCAGTGAGAAGGCATCAGTGGTCATATTCACACACATTCAGCACTCTAATACACACATATTCATACAGCACTCTACTACACACACATACACACACACACACACACACACACACACACACACGCATTCATACAGCACTCTACTACACACATACACCACAAGGCTCAGTCTTAGGACTCACCCTATTTACAATCTACATAGCTAATGTAGGTCAGAGCATCCCTGATGCATCCTTACATTTCTATGCTGATGATACAGTTGTTTACTGCCGAGCTAAAACAGTTGCTAAGGCTTTCCAGTTACTGCAATCCGCTTTTGACATCATCCAGTCAGATTTGTTCCGTCTCAAACTTGTCCTAAATGCTGATAAAACAAAAGGGATGTTTTTTTTCAAGTAGGAAGTCGGTCCCAGCAGATCTTCCTCTGATTTTATCCTCAAATGGTGTCCCTATTGAGTTTGTTGATTCCTATAAATATTTGGGTATCCTGGTCGATTCACATCTCTCTTTTAAACTCCACGTGGAAAACCTAGTAAAGAAACTGAAAGTTAAACTGGGTTTCTTTTTCAGAAACAGATCATGTCTAACACTGAATGCTAGGAAACACCTTGTATCTGTGACTTTCCTTCCCTCCATTGATTACGGTGACATTCTCTACATGAATGCTCCTACAAGCACCCTGCGGATGTTGGATGTTGTCTATCATGGTGCACTAAGATTCATAACTGGCTGTGGTTATCGTACCCACCACTGCACCCTGTATTCACTGGTTAACTGGACATCATTAACCTCACGCAGACTCTTCCACTGGTAAGTTTTCATCTTTAAATCACTTCTTGGTCTGCTGTCTTCATACATCTCCTCCTACATGACTCTGCGTGAGTGCAGCTACAGCGTGCACTCTCAGGACATGATTACCTGCAGTGTTCCGTCAGTGAGGACTGAACTTGGAAAAAGGACCTTCTCCTAGTCCGCTTCTGCTTCCTGGAATATCTTACAAAAAGATCTGAAGCTCTCGGCCTTGACCTCTCTAAATGGTTTTAAGAATCTGTTGGAATCCTGGCAAAAACCAATGCAGATATTATCTTGTTCTTGATTTTATACATCTACCTTATAATGTTTTGCTTGTTTTGCTAGTTTTTCTATTGTTTATTGTTTAAGGTAATTGCATAATTGCTGTTCATCATTCTTTAGTTTGTAGCAGGTCACTTTTGTAAATGAGTCCACGAGGCTCAATGAGATTTACCTGACTAAATAAAGTGTCACGGTATGGTGTGAGGTGAGGGATGAGTCCCGTGGTGCAGACAGGCAGACTTCAGAGGCAATAGTAAAATCAAAACACTTTAATAAGAGGAAAACAAAACAACTGACGTGGCAGTTACAAAACATACGGACGCTCTAACTGTGGCTGGTATACTAACATTAAACACATAGACGAGATGTACTCACAGACCAAGGAGCTGGGATACGACACACCAGGGAAACAGGGACAATGACCCGACAATGAGACACACATGAACGTTGACTAATATACAATATTTTATTATTAACTTTTAAAGCATTACATGGTGAGGCTCCTAAATATTTATTGGACCTTTTGAAGCCTCTTTGTCCATCTAGAACTCTGAGGTCTTCCAATAAGCTACTGCTGACAGTTCCGAGAACTCATTTTAGAACTCGTGGCGATAGAGCATTTGAAGTGGTGGCTCCGAGGCTCTGGAACGCTCTCCCTATAACAATACGCTGCTCCGAGTCAACAGCTGCATTTAAAAACAGTCTTAAGACTCATCTCTTCAGACAGGCGTTTGGTTAACTTTGTACATTGTTTTTAGAGCTAGTTATGTTTTACCTTTTTGTATAGTATCTCTGTGATTTTATGATTTTATTTCTGTGATTTTATGATTTTATTTTTCCTCTTGTGAAGCACTTTGTGACTCTCATGTCTGGGAAATGTGCTATATAAATAAAAATTACTTACTTACTTACTTACTTACTTACTTACTTACTTACTTACTTACTTACTTACTTACTTACTTACTTACTTACTTACTTATCATGGCTTAATTAACGATGAACACAAACACCTGAGATGCTGAGCTGACAGACCAACAGAGGAACAGACACAGGAGGTAAGGAGGGGATGGAGCCAATCCTTACAGTACCCCCCTCAAAGACGCCCCCCGGCGTCCCCAAAGAACACCCCCCAAAAAACAGGGCGGGCAGAGGGAGGAACCGCAGGGACGGCAGGCATGAGAAAACACAAGGACAGGGGACAAAACACAAGGACAACAAACCAAAAACCGACAGGAACAGGGCCTGGGACAAAATCTAAACACAAAAGCAAAACTAGAAAACTAACGAGCGCCCAAACATCGAGGCCAAGACGTCGACCTCGGGCAAGGACCCTCAGGTAGGCGACCGGGAGACCGTCCATCGCGCAGGACCCCGTCTGGCGGACGACCGGGAGGCCGTCCATCCTGCAGAGACACATCAGGCGGGCGACCCGGGGGCTGTCCATCGAGCAGGAGCTTCTGTTGGTGAAGAGGCCTTAGGACAGTCGGCCTCAGGACAGTCGAAGACGAGGGTGGGACCCTCTAGGGTCCACCCAGAAAAAGGAGCCCAATCATGCGGCACAGTGGCGCCAAATCACGAGACGTCAGACGAGACGTCGAGCGGCGTTGAGACGTCGAGTGGCGTTGAGACGTTGAGCGGCGTTGAGACGTCGAGCGAGCGGCGTTGAGACATCGAGCGAGACGTCTTCGGGCAATGAGACGTCAAGCAAGACATCTTAGGGCGTTGAGACGTCAGGCGAGACATCTTCGAGCGTTGAGACGTCAGACGAGATGTCTTCGAGCGTTGAGACGTCAGACGAGACGTCAGACGAGACGTCAGACGAGACGTCAGATGAGACGTCAGACGAGACGTCAGACGAGACGTCTTTGGGCGTTGAGACGTCAGATGAGAACAGATCAGACGGGAGGCCAGGACACCATCCATTAAGCCGGGTCGGTCAGGCAGCTGATTGAGAGGTCGTCCATCAGGCTCTTCAGACAGAAACAAGACAGGATCAGACGGGAGGCCTGGACACCATCCATCAATCCGGGGCCGGTCAGGCAGGCGGTTGAGAGGTCGTCCATCAGGCCCCTCAGACGGAGACAAGACTGGAACGAGAGTTTCAGGTAGATCGGTGTCCTCTGGAGCCGGAGGTAGGGTAGCGCCCTCTGGCTGCGAGAACTCTGGACAGCAGTAGATGTGAGTGGCACCCTCGAGGGCCCACCCAGAACAGGTAACGTGAGGGGCTCTCTCTTGAGACCCCTCTGGACAGGAAACGTGAGTCGTGCAGACCTCAGCTGGAGGTAGGGCAGCGCCCTCTGGCTGTGGGGACTCTGGACAGCAGTAGATGTGGGTGGCACCCTCCAGGGCCCACCCAGAACAGGTAACATGAAGGGATCTCTCCCGAGACCCCTCTGGACAGGAAACGTGAGTCGTGCAGACCTCAGCCGTTACGAGTAGACCCTCCATCTACGTGGAGGCATCATCGGTGAGAGGACCCTCCATCGACGTGGAGGCGTCAGCGGTGAGTAGACCCTCCATCGACGTGGAGGCGTCAGCGGTGAGTAGACCCTCCGTAGGCGATGCTGGTGACCCAGCGTCCTCTGTGAACGATGCGGAGGTAGGACCCTCTGTAGGCGATGCTGGTGATGCAGCGTCCTCTGTGGACAATGTGGAGGAAGGACCCTCTGTAGGCGATGTGGACGCAGCACCCTCTGGTGCCACAGGCAGGACAGCACCCTCTGGTGCCACAGGTAGGACAGCACCCTCTGGTGCCACAGGCAGGAAAGCACCCTCTGGTGCCAGAGGTAGGACAGCACCCTTTGGTGCCACAGGTAGGACTGCACCCTCTGGTGCCACAGGCAAGACAGCACCCTCCATCTTAGCTTTATTCTCCTCCTGTGCCATTTGAGCCAAAGTCAAGATCTGGATGAAACCTGATTCAAGTATAGAACAAGGACTGTTAACAATAATGTCTACAATAACAGAGTACGACTTATATTTATAATGAGGGTCCGGTTTATTGACAGTAGCATAAAATGGTCTTTTTATCTGCTGGAAAATCTGAGTGGCCTCCTCGGATCTCTGTCCCACAGCGACCCCTGTGGTCGAGGTGGGATCTGTCCACCCTTCAGTGTGTCCTGCAGGCTCTTCCTACGTGAATCCTGCAGGTGTAGGTGTAGCGACCCCTGAGGTTGATCTGTGATCAGGCTGCTCCTCCTTTTGTGAAGGAGTCTTGTGAGGACGTTTCCTCTCAGCTATGTGGCGTGCAGGAGTCTCCGTGACTCCTACAGACGTGGTGTGAGGAACCACATACCCCCCCATCAAAGCACGTCTCCCCGGAGACGTCACGGAGCACGGATGTGGGCATCCCTCCCCCTTTGAAATACCCCCCGGCTCTTCTGACAGCATGGGAGAATTACGGGGGAGAGCAGGCTGAAACCCGGAAATGCGTGTCTTCGCCGGTCGCCGCCTTCTCCTGCGGCCTCGTGTCTCTGGAGCTGGAAACGGCAGGAGTCCTTCCGGATCTGAATCCGACTCGTCGTCGGACACATCCCACAGCGAGATGGCTCGCGCAGGAGGGAAGGAAGCGAACTGGTCGGAGCGGCCGCCCCAATGCTTCCCCTCTCGCTCTGCGACCAGCATTGGAGACGGAAGCTGTTCCGGCTCGGATCTATGGCTGCTCCAAGCAGGTTCAGTTCGAAACCCGCCAACTTGGATGACTGCAGCCTCCCTCCGAGCTGACATCTTCAGCCTAGATTACCTGTCCGCGGGACTCAAAATGGTCGGGTCATTTCTGTCACGGTATGGTGTGAGGTGAGGGATGAGTCCCGTGGTGCAGACAGGCAGATTTCAGAGGCAAGAGTAAAATTAAAACCCTTTAATAAGAGGAAAACAAAACAACTGACGTGGCAGTTACAAAACAATACGGACACTCTAACTGTGGCTGGTATACTAACATTAAACACGTAGACGAGATGTACTCACAGACCAAGGAGCTGGGATACGACACACCGGGGAAACAGGGACAATGACCCGACAATGAGACACACATGAACGCTGACTAATATACACGGCTTAATTAACGATGAACACAAACACCTGAGACGCTGAGCTGACAGACCAACAGAGGAACAGACACAGGAGGTAAGGAGGGGATGGAGCCAATCCTTACATAAAAGTTGAATGAATACACACAACACTCTGTTACACACACAAATTCATACATGCACACTACTACACACACATTCACACAGCATTTTACTGCACACACATTCATAACGCACTCTACTACACACACATTCATACAGCACTCTACTACACACACAATTTCATACACTCACATTCATACAGCACTCTACTACACACACACTTTCATACACACACACACACACACACACACATTCATACTGCACTCTACTACACACATTCATAAAGCACTCTACAACACACACATTCATACAGCAATCTACTACACACATTCATACAGCACTCTACTACACACATTCATATAGCACTCTACTACACACACAATTTCATACCGTACACACATATTCATACAGCACTCTACTCCACACACAAGTTCATACACACACATTCATACAGAACTCTACTACACACACACTTTCATACACACACACACACATTCATACAGCACTCTACTACACACATTCATAAAGCACTCTACTACACACACATTCATACAGCACTCTACTAGACACACACATTCATACACGCACACATTAATACAGCACTCTACTACACACACATTCATACAGCACTCTACTACACACATTCATAAAGCACTCTACTACACACATTCATATAGCACTAAACTACACACACATTCATACAGCACTCTACTACATAAACATTCATACAGCACTCTACTACACACATTCATAAAGCACTCTACTACACACATTCATACAGCACTCTACTACACACATTCATACAACACTCTACTACACACACATTCATACAGCACTCTATTACACACACAAATTAATATACACATTCATAGAGCACTCTACTAGACAAATATTCATACATCACTCTACTACACACCTATATTCATACAGCACTCTACTACACACATTCATACAGCACTCTACTACACACATTCATAAAGCACTCTACAACACACATTCATATAGCACTAAACTACACACACAATCATACAGCACTCTACTACATAAACATTCATACAGCACTCTACTACACACATTCATAAAGCACTCTACTACACACATTCATACAGCACTCTACTACACACATTCATACAACACTCTACTACACACACATTCATACAGCACTCTATTACACAGACAAATTAATACACACATTCATAGAGCACTCTACTAGACAAATATTCATACATCACTCTACTACACACCTATATTCATAAAGCGCTCTACTACACACATTCATACTACACACATTCATACAGCACTCTACTACACACATTCATAAGGCACTCTACTGCACACACATGCATACAGCACTCTACTACACACATTCATATTCATTCACTCTACAACACGCACAATTTCATACACACACATTCATACAGCACTCTACTACACACACAAGTTCATACACACATTCATACAGCACTCTACTACACACACAATTTCATACACACACATTCATACAGCACTCTACCACACACACATTCATACAGCACTGTACTGCACACACACTTTCATACACACACATTCATACAGCACTCTACTGCACACATTCATAAAGCACTCTAATACACACACATTCATACATCACTCTACTACACACCTATAATCATACAGCACTCTACTACACACACATTCATACAGCACTATACTACACACACATTCATACAGCACTATACTACACACACACATTCATACAGCGCTCTACTATACACATTCATAAAGCACTCTAATACACACACATTCAAACAGCACTCTACTACACATATTCATACAGCACTCTACTGCACACATTCATAAAACACTCTAACACACACACATTCAAACAGCACTCTACTACACACACAAATTAATACACACACAATCATAGAGCACTCTACTAGACACACATCACTCTACTACACACACCTATATTCATACAGCGCTCCACTATGCACATTCATAAAGCACTCTTCTACACACACAAATTAATACACACACATTCATAGAGCACTCTACTTGACACACATTCATACATCACTCTACTACACACCTATTCATACAGCACTTTACTACACATACACATGTATACAGCACTATACTACACACACACATTCATACAACACTCTGCTATACACATTCATAAAGCACTCTAATACACACACATTCAAACAGCACTCTACTACACATGTTCATACAGCACTCTACTACACACACAAATTAATACACACACATGCATAGAGTACTCTACTAGACACACATTCATACATCACTCTACTACACACCTATATTCATACAGCACTCTACTACACACACAAATTAATACACACACATTCATAGAGTACTCTACTAGACACACATTCATACATCACTCTACTACACACCTATATTCATACAGCACTCTACTACACACACACACACAGTCATAAAGCGCTCTACTATACACAAATTCATACAGCACTCTAGTACATGTCTACAAAGATAATCTGAATCTGTAGAGACTAATCATTGATTTGTCACTTTCATACACCAATAGGACACATATCAGAGGCATGAGGGGTTCAGTGTCTGCAGGGACACCAGCCACCGTTGAGTGGTTAGAGCAGAACATGTTTACCTGTTTGTCTATCTTTCTACCCATTTATCGTTAAAAAAAATTACAATATCAAGTTGACTTATGTTGACAATAACATGTTTCATTAAAAAAAAACTTAAATCAAAATCATAGGTAGAATTCATATCGACAAAATAAAAACAGCCATGAACAAATGAAGACCAGAAAAATATAAACAAAGAAAATCATATTCCATGACACAATGATAACACAATCTGAAGTGGTGGCAAATTCAGCCTCAGAACTCAGACAAGTCGCTTACATTTGAGAAAAAAGTCAAACAAAGATGGTGGCATTCTAAACATTTGCTGAGTGTCAGTGATTCACTTTCACACTGGAATATAATCAACAGCCCGCCTGTCACTCCCCACAAAACTGCCAAGTGTAGGAGTGGAAGCACTGACACATGTAAGTGACATCTCAGGTTTAATTTGACTGGTAATCACACCCACCTTTAGTTTCAGAACATTTCACACATCTGCGCCACAGTTTCAGGTGTTAAGCTGCCGGTAAGGAGACACGCAACTGTGACACTGAATGATAACACCTCTTCAATGACAGTCACATTTTAGGTTCATGCTCTGCCATTATTAATGATGGTGAAAGAAAGTTTGACTCCACGCTTTTACAATAAAATGCACCGACGCTCCTTCCAGCATCGTCTGTATCAACAAGCACATTCAGCTCAGGTCAACGACTATTTGAAACTAATTATAAACATACGCTTCACTGCACGTCAGCTAGTGTTTCTGGAGTCATAAATCACCAAATCACTTCTAATGAAAGTCATTTGCTACTGTCATCTGCATTTTTTTTTTTATCTCAAACGGAGTCAGTTTAAAGTGTAAAGTTGAGATTTTTATTTCAACATACTGTTTTCAGAAAGCCATGTACTGTAGCACTGTTCACAAATTTAAAACAGCAATCATGGTAACACATCATTTAACTTTGTCAGCTTTGTTTGTTGTCGATTAACACTTAAATTTTTAGTTTTGTTCTTTCAAAACAATTTGTTTACACTTTATTACACAGGTGGTCTCACTTAGTCACAAGGAATCGTTTTCAAGAGAAACTTGTTTCAGACAAACAACATACAGTAGAGTACAGACAATATACAAATACAAAAAGCTATAAAAATTGTTATAAAAACACTATTACTGTTAGCACCATGGTCCTGTTAGCAGCAAGGTACTGTTAGCATCGTGGTCCTGTTAGCACCATGGTCATGTTAGCACATACAGCTAGCACCATGTTGCTGTTAGCAGTAGCTGGATCCTGCCAGAACAAGGTCTGGGAACTCTTATTTTGACAGGGTGCATTACGGGAACTGTTTGCTAGTACATGGCAACTCTCAGGCTAGTTAATAATAAAGTTATGAACAAATATGACTGCCTTGAATGAATAAAACTTATATGTAAACTGAAAATAATTACATAAACCCAGTGCTTTAAGTGGGCCGGAACTCACCGGTACCCAGTTCCGCCACTTCTAAAATTTAACCCTGAGAGTACCGGGACTTATTTTAAGCGTAAGGTGCATTCCGGAACTTATTTTCGTCTTCTCCACTTGAAAGACTCGTGGCAGATTAGAATGCATCATTTCCCCCGACTGGATTTCAAGAAAGAGTAATGCATCTTCACGACAATAAAACATCTTTGGTGGAGCGCGACATTGCCAATCACAGCCTCAGGATAGACAGGGGGAGGAGACGACAGCGAACTCTGTAAAAAAACAAAAACAAACTGCAGCGCGAGGGAAGCGGAAGTAACTCCTCCAACGTGTGGGTAAAGTTAATATTTTTATACATGCAGTGTAACCATTGTTTATTAAAATGGCATGTTGTGTTACAAATAAAACTAAATAAAAATTAACAAAATAACAGTCAGTTGCACCCCTAAAGCCACTGTGATAAAGTATCACATTAATTTTATTATTTTAGCCACAGGAGTGAGTTTAAAAACAGGATGATGTCTATATGAACTAGTTAAATGAGGTGTCTCTAAAATATCCTGATTCATGATCAATAATAATTTAAACAATTTTTTAATCTGTCCACAGGACCTGACTTTATTTTGTTAGATGTCTCTAAAATAGTTAGTGAATCATGTTTACATGTAGGTAAACATAGATGTTTAACAACTTGTTAAAATACACAAGAATGCAGGAAATGGCATCTACTTTATTCAAAATTTCTGGCAAAACATCTTCACCAGCATATTTAAGAAACTAGTTTTTACTGTTAGTAAGTAAGTTTTATTTATATAGCACATTTCACAGACATGAGAGTCACAAAGTGCTTTACAAAAGGAAAAATAAAATCATAAAATCACAGAAGTACTATACAGAAAGGTAAAACATAACAAACTCTAAAATCAATGTACAAAATTAACCAAAAGCCTGTCTGAAGAGATAAGTCTTAAGTTTTTAAATGCATCTGTTGACTCGGAGCAGCGCATTGTTAGCAAAATGTTCTGCTGTATTTGACTTGCTGCTGTTGTTGGTTGTTGATTTTTTGGTTGACACAATCTTTCCTATTTCCTCATTCATTTTATGCTTGTTTATTAATTGTTTAGTGTTTAAATGGTTACTGTTGCACCGAGGGACTGAGAGAGAAATGCAATTTCAATCCTGTGTATGTCCTGTACATATTGCAGTTCTGACAATAAAGTTGACTTTGACTTTGACTAAATCAGGTTAGTAAATGACTTTTACCTGAAGCATGTTAAAAAATTACAAAATCTTTCGGGGGGTGTTGGCGCAACGTTTGTCACCTTTTTCATCCCTTCTGAGTTTGCAGGTATGCATATTATTATGACATTAGGGAGGGTACCGGCACTTATTTTTTTCCACTTAAAGCACTGCATAAACCCTAGTTTTAAACACAACAGACAACACAACATGTCTTCTTAATATCACATACGATCATCTGCCCCTTCAAGTAAATGGTAAATGGAGCTTATTTATATAGCGCTTTCCAGCCCCCTGTGAGGAGCCCCAAAGCGCTTTACAATACCAGCCATCCACCCATTCATTCAGACATTCATACACCGGTAGTGGTAGCCTGCCTTGCAAGGCGCCATCCAGACCTACCGGGAGCAACTTGGGGTTAAGTGTCTTGCCCAGGGACACAACGACACATGGTGGGCGGATGCGGGATTCGAACCTCCAACCTTCCGATCAGGGGTCTACTGCCATTACCACTACACCACGGCCGCCCCAAAGTAAAGCAATTCCACCTCTACCTTTAAAAAAATTAAAATATCTGCCCCTAAAAGAGTGCTGGGGGTGAGTGCCTGGAGGTTTTACATGTGGAATCAGACATTGAATTCAGCAGAGAAGAGTTGTGTCCTGGGGTTTGAACCTGGGTCCTTCGGGTCCCAAGTCGGTTCCTCTGCCACTACACCATTTTGGTGTGTGGCAGGGCCTGTGTTGGTTGGTTGGGCCTGTATTGGTTGACATGCCATTGCAACATTGTGTGGACATCAGGGGCAGTGCCACTGGATTGGCAGACTGGGGTGATGGTTCCTCTCTTCAAAAAGAGGGGCTGGAGGGTGTGCTCCAATTATAGGGGCATCACTCTCCTTAGCCTCCCTGGTAAGGTCTATTCAGGGGTACTGGAGAGGTGAGCCCAAGCATGAGTAAAACCTCAGCTCCAGGAGAAACAATGCAGGTTCTGCCCTGGCTCTGGAACACTGGACCAGCTCTTTACCCTCACCAGGGTCCTCCAGGGGTTATGGGAGTTTGCCCATTCAGTAAATATGTGTTTTGTGGACTTGGAAAAGGCATGTGACCGTGTTCCTCGGGATGCACTGTGGGGGAGGGGGAGCGCTCCGCGAGTCTGGCATTGGGGTCCCATTGTTATGGGCTTTCAGTCCCTATACAAGCAGTGCAAGAGTTTGGTTTGCAATTGCCAACAATAAGTCGGACCCCTTCTGCATGGGAGATTTACTCCACTAGGGCTTCCCGGTGTCATTGATTCTATTCATAACCTTTATGGACAGAATTTCTCAGTGCAGCCAGAGGCAGAGGATGTTTCAGGACATCTCTGTTCTTTGCATATGATGTGGTCCTGTTGGCATCATTGTGCCATGATCTTCAGCTCTCACTGAGCTGTTTGCAGCCGAGTGTGAAGTGGCTGGGATGAAAATCAGCACCTCCAAATCTGAGGTCATGGTCTTCAGTTGGAAAAGAGTGGATGGCTCTCCTTGGGTTGAGGGTGAGGTTCTGCCTCAAGTGCAGAAGTTCAAATATCTTGGGGTTTTGTTCACGAGTAAGGGAATTATGGTGCATGAGATTGACAGACGTATTGGTGCAGCATCTGCAGTACTGTGAACTCTGTGCTGGTCTGTTGTGGTGAAGAGAGAGCTGAGTTGTAAGGTGAAGCAGTCTGTTGGACTATCAGTCAGTCTACATTCCGACCCTCACCTATGGCCACAAACTCCAGGTAATGAGCAACAGAATGAGATCCCAGATACAGGCAGTTTCAATGAGTTTCCTTTGCAGAGTTGCTGGACTCTCCCTTAGAGAGGGTGAAAATGTCAGTTATCTGGGAGAGACATGGAGTAGAACTGCTGCTCCTCCACACCGAAAGGAGCCAGTTGAGGTGATTTGGGCATCTGATAAGGATACTCCCTGGGCTTTCAGAAGAGCTGGCAGAGGTAGCTGTGGAAAAAGATGTCTGGACCTTCCTTACCAAGCTGCTGCCCCCACGACTAGACTTTGGAACAAGGAGAAGATAATGGATGGACATCCATCCATCCATACAGTTTTATTGTGTTTTAACCAATTCAACCTAAGCTGTTGTACAAAAGAAAATGTGGTGTCTATCTTATGGCATATAAAACATCAGTTGTTAGAATAGAGGCTAGCAGAAGTGATAACTTTGTAGAGAAAAATGTATAGACACAGCTACAACCTTTGTTTCTTTCCTCCTAAAAACTGATGACATTAAGAACAATTTTCTTGGGTTAGCCCAAAAGTCTGAAAGTTACTGTCACTCTCGTTTGCATTTTTCCACATTTATTGGTGTTTTCTATTTTATCTTTGTTTTTTACTAATGAAAATATATTTTGAAAAAAAAATCAAAACTTCTTATGTATATGACTTAAATGTAACATTTTTGATGCAACATGTGAAATAAACTGTGTAGTTGCGGTAAGCATGGTATGCTTTATAGCCACGGCGCAACTGTCACTTTGGTTATTGTGTTTTGTTTGTATGATGTTGTTGAGGTGTATCTGTGGCATTCCTTTACAAGTGATGTATGTATGATTGATAGTCTTCTGTCAACAACTGGCCATGGTCACTTCACAATCTTCTGACTTGTTTTCTGCCATGTTGCTCTATTCTGGCAGAATTCTATGTTATTCTGAAAAATTGTCAGACTGACATCTCTTCTCCTCGTCTTTGGGTAAAGTCCAAATCAAACCCGCAACAGCAACTCAAACGTCAGTTTCTTACAGGTGCATGGTTGTAAAATGTATGAACAGTAGAAAATGTTGATTTTATGCTGATAACTTTTGCAACCACACACTATCAACTGGTATTGTAAAAAACAACTCCATGTAAACAATGTTGGTACTTTTACAGTGTTGAAATCCAGCAAACCAATAAACACACAGCAGAAGTCACATAATGTGCTGAGCAGCGTTGTATTTACATTGTACAAACACACAAACACAAAGGGATATGCTACTGACACAGTACGCAACTCTAATGAGTCGGCGTAGAAAAACAAGCCAAATCAAACAACTACTACACATGAAAGCACCACATATGTGTTGCAACACAGCTACAGAATTTTTTGTCATCTCTAATAAATCCATGGCAAATTGCTGCTGCTGCTGAAAATCATACAAAAATGTAAAAAGATGTTGTGATCTTACTCTTTTTACAGCTACGTTAGATAAATATACCAAAGAAATATTAGCAGGTACATAAAAGGGAGTCGGGTAAAGTATGTGTCAGTGTAAAATTAAAATAATTTTTGTCCAGACCAAAACTGCTTGGCGCCGTGACATACTTATCCTACAAGTGGAAGAAAACGCCTTAACATTTAAGAAATGTTACGCCGTTTCGTCACATATCTGAAATATTTTCCTTTGAGCTTGGCATGTTTAAAATGTATTTTAAAAACTGAATAATGTTTTAAATAGTTTGATGTGCAACCCACAAGAAAACATGCACATGAGCTCCAAATGAACAGTTTCAATATTGTAGAATTATTTCAAACGAGGCAGAGGTGAATACTGTATTTGAATTTAATTCAGTGAAATACCCCTCATTTTCTTCTATCAGACTTATACCTCCAAACTGCAGTGTTCCTTGTGGGTGATTACAGAAATATCTTGTCTCTGCAGCTGTTCTTGAGATGAGTTGCTAATTCGGGCCAGTGTATTCCCATTTAAGTAGTCCCAGGTGTCTTCATTTCTGGCTGTGTAAGCAGTCGGCCAGGCCAACAGAGAGCACAGACGTGTTTGCTATGCTGAGCAGAGACTTCATGCATCTTGGTTAAAATATTTGACCGTGCAAAGTGACACAAAATCAATTTGTGGATAACGTGGCTCAACCACTTGATTCATTTAGTTGAGTAGTTGACTCTTTTATTCTCTGTGGTCTAATAATACAGTAAAACCAAAACCAGGCAGTTAGGCTGCCATGACCTGCTTTCTGTAGCTGTTTGACTTCGTCAGGCACCTAAAGGGTGTGATGGCCTCATTTATGTAAGTCTACACTTTAATTCAACAAAAACTCCATTTGGGAGCTGGTAACCGTGATGGGGTCCACATTTATGGAAAGAATACAGAGCTATAGTTTGCTGTTGTAGCTTTCCATCTAGTTTGGTGTTGTAGATTTTCTGAAATAAGGCTGGGCTTAAGAGTTAAACGTTAGTTGTTGTTTTTTTTGGCAATAATTGCACAAAAAATAAATAAAGGTAATAATGAAACTCAAACAATGCAATTGCAGGTCACTCAATCCTAAAATTACGGTAATCTGAGGAAGTTGTGGCCACATGACATACAAAAACAAGGATTTTATATATTATAGTGCTTCTGATTCATCCAAGACTGAACCTGCAAATTATTCTGGCTTCAGGAACCCTACAGGGTGGGACCTTACCAGGAACAAAAGCCTGAAGCCCTCTCCACCATCCGGAACCAGAGGTCATAATTATTAGGCCATAATTAATTATGTCATAATTGGAGTCATAATTCAATTTTCAATATAATTAATTTCAATTTATTTATATTGTGCCCAGTCACAAAAGAAGTTGTTACAGTGTACAAAAACATTTACATACATAAAAAGTCAATTAGTAAAAGTTATTTATGTAAGGAAGCCAGCAGATTGTGTTGAATCTTCACTTCGTCACAGTCTCCCATCCTGAGCAAGCACAATGGAGACAGTGGAAAGGAAAAATACCCTTTTAACAGGAAGAAACCTCCAGCAGAACCAGGCTCAGGACAAGCAGACATTTGTTTGACCAGCTGGGTTTGAGAGGACAGGAAGGAGAAACAAACAAACACAGAATGACAGGTCCAAGACCATAAAAAAACATGTCAAGGAAAGGAATAATAACAAATTCAATTCAGTTTATTTAAATACAAACAGGAAAGCAAGTAGACAATGGTAGAGTGAGGAAATGTGGTCAGATTGTTCTCCAGTAGTCTAAGCCTATAGCAGCATAACAAAGGGATAGTTCAGGAAACCCGAGTAATCGCTAACTACAGGATTTATCAAAAAGGAATGACTTAAGACTAATCTTAAAAGTAGAGAAGGAATCAGCCTTATGGACAGAAACTGGAAGTTGGTTCCAAAAGAGAGGAGCCTGATAACTGAAAACTCTACCTGCCATTCTACTTTTAGAAACTCTAGGAACCACAAGTAAACCTGCAGTCTGAAAGTGAAGTGCTCTGTTAGGAAAACAAGGAACACAAAGATCTGTACTATTAAATGGAGCTAGTTTGTTGAGAGCTTTGTTTGTTAGAAGTAAGTTTTTGAATTCTGAATTTGACAGGGAGCCAGTGGAGAGAAGCTAAAACTGGAGAAACATGATCTCTCCTATCAACTCTCATTAAAACTCTGGCAGCTGCTTTTTGGATCAACTTAAGACTTTTTAAATATTTTGGGGCACCCAGATAATAAACAATTTCAATAGTCCAGAATATACATGATAAATGCATGGACCCATTTTTCTGCATCACTTTTGGACAAGATGTTTAGATTTTTAATGATGTTACAAAAGTTGAGAACAGCGATCCTGGTAACATTTTTAATGGAGGGGGTGTGGGTGGTAAAAGACACGTCCTGATCAAAAGTAACACAAAGGTTTTTACCTTAGAACTGGAGGCCAGATTAATGCCATCCAGAGAAAGTGAAAGATTGCAAAATTTATTCCTAAAATGCTCAGGTCCAAAAACCACAACCTCTGTCTTGTCCGAGTTTAAAAGCTGAACATTTAGGGTCATACAGGTTTGTATGTCTTCAAGACATGGTTGTAGTCTCAGTAACTGGCTGTAATTACCAAACCCACCACTGCACCCTGTATTCACTGGTTAACTGGACATCATTAACTTCACGCAGACTCACTCACTGGTACATTTTAATCTTGAAATCACTTCTTATATCTCCTCCTACATGTCACTGCATGAGTGCAGCTACAGCGTGCGCTCTCAGATCATAATGACATGAAAAGTGGGGACTGAACTTGGCAAAAGTGCCTTCTCCTACTCCGCTCCAGTTTCCTTGAATATCTTGCAAATAGATTTGAAGCTCTCAACCTTGACCTCTCTAAGTGGCTTCAAACATCTGTTAAGTTCCTGGGAAAAACCAATGCAGGCATGTTATTGTTTTTAGTTTTTTTCACTGCCCTACAACTGAGCTGTTTTTTGTTACTTTTCCTTTTAATTACCATTTTATTTTCACTTGTTAAAAAAAATCTCAATTTGTACTGATCCTTTATGATTGTCTATTATTGTCTTTGTTGTCCACTGTTGTCATCATGTTTTGTTAAAATGAGGTCTCTCTTGTAAATGAGTCCCAGAGGCTCAATGGGATTAACCTGTATAAATAAAGGTTGAATGAAAGTAACTGATGGGATTCATCAAGTTTCATGGATAAATATTAATGGGTATCATCATCAGCATCTATCTATACATCCATAATCTACCGCTTGTTCTGAAGTCGGGTCGCGCAGGCAGCAGATTGATCAGGGAGGCCCAGACATCTCTTTCCACAGCCACCTCTTCTAGCTCTTCTGGGAGGACCCTAAGGCATTCCCAGGCAAACCAAGAGAAAATAGTCTCTCCAGCATGTCCGTGGTCTTTCACGGGGCATCCTAACAGTTGGACATGCTCAAAGCACCTCCCTAGGGAGGTAACCAGGGGGCATCCTTACCAGATGCCCGAACCCAGTCAACTGGCTCCTCTTGATGTGGAGGAGTAGCGGCTCAACTCTGAGTCTCTCCCGGATAACTGAACTATCTGTGATCTCATTCTTTCAGTCACTACCCAGAGCTCGTGACCACAGATGTGGGTAGGACCGTAGACTGACCGGTAAACAGAGAGCTTTGCCTTACTGCTCAGCTCTCTCTTCACCACAACAACCTGGCACAGAGTCCACAATACTGCAAATGCTACACCAATCTGTCTGTCAATCTCACGCTCCATTCTTCCCTCACTCGTGAACAAAACCCCAAGATACTTGACCTCCACTTGAGACAGAACCTCACCCTCAATCCACCCTTTTCCGGTTGATGACCATGGCCTCAGATTTGGAGGTGCTGGTTCTCATCCCAGTCACTTCATACTCAGCTGCGAACCACTCCAGTGAGAGCTGAAGATCACGGCACGATGACGCCAACATGACCACATCATCTGAAAAGAGCAGAGATGGAATCCTGAAGCCACCAAACCAGAAACCATCCACCCACTGGCTACACCGAGAAATTATGTCAATAAAAGTTATTGATGGGATTGGTGACAATGGACAGCCTGGCAGAGTCCAACTCCCTCCCTGAAAGTGTCCGACCTACTACCGGCAATGCAAACCTAACTCTTGCACTGCTTGTATGGGGACTGAACAGCCCATAACAACGGGCCCCCAATCCCATATTCACGGAGCATCTCCCACAGTGCATCATGAGGAATACAGTCAAATGCCTTCTCCAAGTCCACAAAACACATGTAGACTGAATGGGCAAACTCCCATGACCCCTTGAGGACCCTAGTAAAGGTAAAGAGCTGTTCCAGTGTTCCACGGCCAGGACAGAATCTGCATTATTTCTCTTGGATCTGAGGTTCGACCAATGATCGGACTCGCTTCTCCAGTACCCCTGAATAGATCGAAGGAGAGTGGTGCCCCTGTAATTGGAGCACACCTTCCAGTGCCCCGTTTTGAAGAGTGGAACCACCACCCCAAGTCTGCCAATGCAGTGGCACTGCCCCCGATGTCCACGCAATGTTGCAAAGGAGTGTCAACCAAGACACCCCCACAACATCCAGAACTTTAAGGAAATTGGGGCAAATCTTATCCACCCCCGGAGCCCTTCTGCTGTGGAGATTTTTAACTACCTCGGCGACCTCAGCCACGGTTATGGATAGACCAACCTCAAAGTCCCCTGACTCAGCTTCCTCCATACCAGTGGCATAGAGAAGGTCTAAGAAGTATTCCCCCCCGATGACTTCACTGGTTGAGGTCAACAAGACGACACTTTCATGAAACACAGTGTTGGTAAAGTGTTGCTTTCTCCTCCTCAGCCACCTGATTCACATGAATGTGAAGAAGACAAAGGAGATGATTGTGGACTTCAGAAGGAATAAACACACCCACGCCCCACTGAAAATAGGTGGATCTGCAGTGGAAGTGGTCTCCAGCTACAAATACTTGGGTGTACACTTGAATGATAACCTCAGCTGGACCAACAACACCACCAGCCTGATCAAGAAAGGTCATCAGAGACTCTACTTCCTCAGACGACTGAGACGTGCTGGTCTGAGCAGCCCAGTTCTCACCTCGTTCTACAGGTGTGCAGTGGAAAGCGTCCTGTGCTCCAGCATCAACGTGTGGCATGGAGGCTGCACAGTTGCAGAGAGGAAAGCTCTACAGAGAGTGGTGAAGGCTGCACAGAAGTCTGTCGGAGTCAGTCTCCCCACCATCACAGACATTTACACCTCCAGATGCAGGAAAAGAGCCACCTGCATCATGAAAGACCTCACTCACCCAGCACACTCACTCTTTGCCCCACTCCCCTCAGGACGGAGGTTGAGGAGCATCAAATGTAGAACCACTAGACTGAGGAACAGCTTCTACCCTGAGGCTGTTAGACTCATGAATGAATAAATAAAAATAAAATAAAAATAAACACTGCAAAATATCACATCATGCTGATGCTGATCTGTTTTCTTGTTGCTGTGTTCATCTGTGACCATCTGCTCATACAGACTCATGTTCGTGCTGCTGTTTATAATGATGTTTTTCCACTATATTAGGGCTTAGTGTATTACTAGTTGATGTTTTTCTTAGTTAATTCTAGATGTTATTACTGTTTTTCTCTTGCATTTGTTGTTGGATGTAACTGGGACCCCGTGTACATAATCTCGTTTTCATCACATGTACCACATGCGGTGCAAATGACAATAAAGACTCTCTGACTCTGACTCTGACTCTGATGGTTTGCCAGAATCTTCTCGGAGCCGACCGAGAGACATTATCCAGGGTCTCACTGAACTCCTCCCACATCTGAGCTTTTGCCTCTGCAATAGCCAAGGCTGCATACCACTTGATCTTCTGACACTCCTCAGCTGCCTCCGGAGTCCCACCAGCCAACAAGGACCAATAGGACTTCTTCAGCTTGACAACCTCCCTGACTCGAGGTGTCTACCACTGAGTTCGAGGATGGCCACCATGAGAAGCACTGACAAACTTGCAGCCACAGCTAAAGGCAGCCACTTCAACAATTGAGTCACGGAACTTGGCCAACTCTGACTCAATGTTCCCCGCCTCACTTGGGATGCAGTTAAAGCTCTCCCGAAGGTGTGAGTTGAAGATCTTTCTGATGGGTTCTTCTGCCAGTTGTTCCCAGCAAACCCTCACTAATGTTTAGGTCTACCGGGTCTGTCTGGCATATTCCCCCACCATCTGAGCGGGCGGGTGGGCAGATAGATAGATAGATAGATAGATAGATAGATAGATAGATAGATAGATAGATAGATAGATAGATAGATAGATAGATAGATAGATAGATAGATAGATAGATAGATAGATAGATAGATAGATAGATAGATAGATAGATAGATAGATAGATAGATAGATAGATAGATAGATAGATAGATAGATAGATAGATAGATAGATAGATAGATAGATAGATAGATAGATAGATAGATAGATAGATAGATAGATAGATAGATAGATAGATAGATAGATAGATAGATAGATAGATAGATAGATAGATAGATAGATAGATAGATAGATAGATAGATAGATAGATAGATAGATAGATAGATAGATAGATAGATAGATAGATAGATAGATATAGATAGATAGATAGATAGATAGATAGATAGATAGATAGATAGATAGATAGATAGATAGATAGATAGATAGATAGATAGATAGATAGATAGATAGATAGATAGATAGATAGATAGATAGATAGATAGATAGATAGATAGATAGATAGATAGATAGATAGATAGATAGATAGATAGATAGATAGATAGATAGATAGATAGATAGATAGATAGATAGATAGATAGATAGATAGATAGATAGATAGATAGATAGATAGATAGATAGATAGATAGATAGATAGATAGATAGATAGATAGATAGATAGATAGATAGATAGATAGATAGATAGATAGATAGATAGATAGATAGATAGATAGATAGATAGATAGATAGATAGATAGATAGATAGATAGATAGATAGATAGATAGATAGATAGATAGATAGATAGATAGATAGATAGATAGATAGATAGGGTGGGCAACATTTTGACTTACTTATTTTGACTTAATTGTTACAAATGGAGAATATTATTCATAGTTATTAATACTGATACAATGAGAAACTGTAAGACAAATGTTTGTGCATAAATATTCATTTGAAATGCCAGTGTGTATTTAAACTCATCTTTGGTTCGTTTACAGAGTGTTTCTTACCAAGTCACTTACTGTATTCGTGTTTGTCTCCTTGTGATCTCAACTCATCATGCTACTCACCAAAATGACAAAAAGTGCAAAGCAATTCCAAGGAGTCTTTCTGTGGGAGATATATGGATTGACACAATGCATCTGTTTTATGAGCATGAAGTAATTATTTTAATGGCCTGCCAGCTGCACATTCCAAAGTTTGATTTTGTTCTGAAAAAATGAGAGCAAAAAATCTTGAACAATTTATTATGCTGTTTGTGTCTCGCTTCGCTAGTTATCGCCTGCAATTTATTTCCTACCTTGGGGTACTGCAAGCCATTTTTCTTCATTTTTCGTCTTTTTTCTGCTGCATGCTGCTGACTAAACTGCTGCCTCAAGTCATAGTGTTGGAACATCACAGGGAACTATATCATTATGCCGGAGCTGGTTAACAAAGACAGGCAGAGAACCAGTTGAAATCACAGGGCAATGTGGGATCCAGTTACTTCACATCTTTGTATATTCTCTGTGGTGACAGGTAAAATGTCTCACTAATGAAGATGGTTCCAGACCTCATCCTCATCCTCACTTCAAGGTCAGAACCTGACCACTTCCATTCATTTCAAATTATATTTTCCATTCAAATTTAACCTGAAGCTGAACCAGGAATGTTATATCTTTTACCAGACATTTAATAAAACATTTCCATCAGTCACATCACTGTGTGTTTGTTTTTTAGCAAAATATCTCATGAACTGCTCATCAGATTTTAATTAAATTCTCAGAAAGTGATAATTAAATGCTCATCTACAGTTATTGACCTTGTTGGATTCTGGTTGGTTCAAGATGGCTGCAACTTAGTGAACATAGCTAAAACTCTGTTTATTTTAAATATGCTAGGCAAAATGGTGTCTCTCCCAACACAACATTCAAACATGATGTGTGTGACAGCTCTGCTTAAAACTTTGTCAAACTGAAGTCAACTGTGTCTGTTAGTGAAAAACCAAATGAACCTTAAAACATTTTTGAGTGAAGTTCTTAAAATAATAACTGAATGCACGAGTAGAACTGATTAGTTTGTGGTTAGCCACATTCAGGATGATTGTCACAGCTGAACCAGTTTAGCAAATACAAAAATTGCTGCAAAACAAGCAGTTTTGCATATATTAAGCTAAAATATGGTGTGGTAGTAGCTGAATTTCATTCCAAACTAATCCTCTAAACCAGGGGTCCCCAAACATTATCACACAAGTGCTGTTTTTAATGTCATATTTTTGTCATCTATGCATGTTTCCTAGCCTGGTTAAAACCAGACCCTTGTCCTTCACTTCGCTTTGTACTAGGGTCTGGCATTTCTCCCATAGACAACGATTTCTCCGGTCGATTTTTGACCGGACCAATCAGAGAACAGAAGGCGGAGTTTTGTTAGTTTAGCCTGGCGAGGTCCAGGCTATCAGATAAATAGCTCAGAAACCACTCGGTGGATATTTTTTCTGCTACCAGTGTGTAATTATATGGCTCTAATTTACTGACTGTTGGCCTAGATGAAACATTTGAGATAAAATTCGATTTTTTATCATTTATTTTCGTAGCGCACCCGAGGCTGTTTGGAAAATGTCAAACCGAAACTATTTAAATCCAGCAGATTTGACCATTTCGTGAATTGATTTAGGAACTGTTAAGCTCAGGAACACTTCTGATATAACGTCAGCTAAGAAATATATTTTTTCTCAGCAAAGAAATAATAGTTTTTTACCTTGTTTTCATGAAAATTCCTTCGTGGCGGCAGCCATTTTAACTGACGACGTCAGTCGACGTCGTTCAAAACTCCGCCTTCTGTTCTCTGATTGGTCCGGTCAAAAATCGACCGGAGAAATCGTTGTCTATGGGAGAAATGCCAGACCCTAGTACAAAGCGAAGTGAAGGACAAGGGTCTGGTTTTAACCAGGCTACATGTTTCCACACAAGACGAAATTTGACTCTGCAATTAACCCAGTCACCACCAGGTGGCAGCGGGCAGCTATAGAAAGCGCGCCAGGGAGCAGTAGTGATTAGATGTGCTGCTCAAACACACCACAAAACTATGCCGTGACTGGGGTTGGAACCAGGGTCCTCCAGATCCCAAGTCCAGTTCCCTTGCCACTACACCATCTTGGCCACTGATGGATTAAAACTTTGGCTTTACATGTTGGCCTCAAATCTGTCTGCTAACTAAATAGCTTATGAACCACAATGTGAAAAGATTGACTTTTGGTGTTGTCTCCATTTAAAATGGCTGCCACACATAACTGACCCTAACAAAGAAAACAATGCTCACACCAATACCTCATTATAAACCTCAGTCCCTCATTCGGGTCTTCATGAAACAAGAATCATGTAACGATGAGCAGAAATTCCAGCATTGTTAAAAAGGTAACAAGCAGTGCATCAGTGTTCCCTGTCGCTGAGGGGTTTAAATAGTGAATGTAGTTTTCAAGAGTGTTTTTCTGGACTGGAATTGAACAAGGAATGCACATAAACCATAATATTTTAATGCAACATGTTCAAATGGGTAGGAGTTACACTGTGTACAACAAGATAGTCCACCCATCCATCATCTTTAACTGCTTCTTCCTTCTCCAGTCACAGGGGGGTCACTGGTGTCCATATCCAGCAGTCACTGTGTGAGAGGTGGGGGACACCCTGGACAGGTCTCCAGTCCATCACAGGGACACACAGAGACAAACAACCATTCACTCTCTCTCTCACACCTAGAGACAATTTAGTTACCAATCAGTTTAACATGCATGTTTTTGGTCTGTGGGAGGAAACTGGAGTACCTGGAGAAAACCCACGCATGCACAGAGAGAACATGCAAACTCCACCTAGAAAGGCCCCATCCAGGATTTGAACTAATGACCTTCTCACTGAAAGGCAAAAGCTTAACCAATTGAGCCACCTTGCTGCGAAACAAGATAGTAAGTTATTTATTTTATTTTTTGCATGTTCGAGGCAGCACAGTGAAAAATCCTGGCGAGTGGAGGGACATATTTTCACAATTTTGTCCACGACCGATGGTGGCCTTGGCCACCATAGATGACTCTTCAATCACCCCAATCATTTGAAGAAATTATCCTTTTAAACCAATACAAAAGTATTGCTTCTTCAAATGATAGAGGTGGACAGTTTACATGGTTGGTGGCCATTTTGGATTTTACCATAGCAACCCATTTTTCGATTATGACCATTCTTACACCAAGATGCTGCCACAAACACAAATGGAAGTCAGAACTTTGCTTTTTCTCCAAGTTTTCCAGCTCACAAGATGGATGAATACTTATGGTGGCAGCCATGTTGGATATTCATGTCCATCCATCCATCTATCTATCCATTATTTTTTACCAGCTTCTTCCATTTTGGGTCATGGGGTCACCGGTGCCCATGTTTAGCTAGCAGTGACTGTGTGAGAGGCAGAGGACACCCTGGACATGTATCCAGTCCATCACAGGGACAAACAACCATTCACTCTCTCACTCACACCTATGGACAATTTAGAGTTACCAATCAGTCTAACATTAATGTTTTTTGTCTGTGGGAGGAAATTGGGGAGAAAACCCACGCATGCATGGAGACAACATACAAACTTCACCCAAAAAGGTGCTGGACCAGGATTTGAATCAGGGTAACATGCTTGCTGGGAGGCAGCAGCTCTACCAACTATGCCACCGTGCATGTCATTTCATGACAAGTTTAACTTTTATTACAGAAAAGAAAAAACAATCAGTTTATTTAAAGGACTTATCTAACAGTCAAACAACTATTCTGCAACAAACATCTCATAAACAAATTGTAGCAAGTACAGCTTTCTGTGGCTGCAGCTCTGCTCCACCTTAACAAAGAAGAATGGCCACTGAAAAACTAAATCCACAAGCTAGTAATTTAGTCTGAGTGACTAAAATCAAAAGAGGCAAAAGTTCTGGATCTGAGTGCAATGAAATGTATCAGTTCTTTAGAACCTACTGACACCATGCTCTTGTGGAAGAGCAGGCCCAGACAGAAAGAGCTGAGTAATGAAGATGGATGCATTCTGTTATCAGGCAGCCACTTAGTGGGGCCTGATGTAACCTTAAACATTGATGATAGCTCCGTTGCACAAAAAATCTAATTAATGAATAGCAGCCATGAAAGAGGACAAGGCAAGTGTGCATTTGCAGATGAATTCCAGACACTAATCAAACACTGGTTAAGTGCTTTGGTTTGTCTCCAGAGTAAAGCAATATTTGCCTTGGACTTAGGGCAGGGTTTTCCTGCTGGCCTAATGATTGCATGCATCTTTCTGTATGTGTGTTTTTATTGCCCAGCACTGAATGTCTAAAGGGGAAGATGTTTTTTTTTTTGGTTGCAAATATCAGTTTGTGTGTCTCTTAGCAAAATATCTAATGACCAAATATCAAATGTTATTGAAATGTTCAAGAAGTACTTATTAGATGGAAAATAATAATTGCACATTGTTTGGAGTCAATCAAATTCAAGAAGTACACCACAGCTAAGTGGCGAAAACACAGAAATGGCTATAATTCAGTCAGTTAAAGATAGTGCAGAAAAATTTGGAGTACTTGTAGCTGAAAGTTCATCGCAACACGTACTTTAAGTGCTGCTCTTGTGCAAGACTTTTGTCTCAAACTATAGCATGAAATAACAATGTTAAGTCAGGTCCCCTGGGAGGTGTCTTTTTGTTGAAATGTTTTGCCTTTTGTCAAAAAGACTTCATCAGTCCGAGGAGACACAACAAATCTTGCAAATCAGCACCTTCTCATAGTGGATCAACCAGAAACACTTTATAATAAGATACACAACATTTGCTTAACTACTAGGGAACACCTCAGGAATGCCTCAGGAATGCCTCAGGAACGTGTCAGGAGCCAATGGGTAGTTAACCAGTACTTACTTACTGGGGAACGCACAGCCAAGCCTTATTAGGAGACTACTGTTCCCTTTTCAGTCATGTTCTCTTGGTGCAACATATGCTATGGGATTCAGCGCCTCCGCGCGGTTACCTGAAGTAATACACTCACGCCTTTACGGCAAGGGCGTCAGCGTCGCGCCAGAGGCCCCTCCCTCTGGGTACTTAAGCTGATGACGCCCATCCCACTTTCTCTTATTGCCCTTCACCTCGCTTAAACCTGAAACACTCTTCTCGGATCTTCTCTGTATTTTCATCGCTCGACCAGAGGTGAGCTCGCTCCCTATACAGAGCGTACAGAGAATCTTTTCCTGCGGACTGCTGGGCTAGCGAAAGCTGGTCCGGCACATTTTTCCTTCACCCCGAAGTTTTCTTCTCCTCTCTCCACAGACCGCTTCGCTCGACGGCGCTGACTGCGCGACACCGCTACCCTGCTAACAAGTAGCAGGCTAGCCGGCGAAAGCGACACGAGGAGGGAGACGTCTCTGGACAACGTTAGCACTGCTAATGGGCTTAACTCTTCTCAGCCATGGCTCCTGAGAAGGTAATGCGAAAACCCAAAACTCAAAGAAGACCAGCAGGCCAGCGAGCCCCAGCTCCCGTGCCATTTCGCTTCTGTTTTTCTACTGCTCGGTTAGCGAACGCTAACTGCAAGGCACGCTACCTGTTAAGCTAACAAAGCTAACAGGCCAGCAGCCGCGAGCAGCTCAGCGAGAGGACGTCCTCGGACGAGGAACTCTGGCAGGATGTGAGTTACGGATCACGAACCTGCTTCAGCGGATCTGGCTACCCCCTTTTTCAGCAGCGGACACCCACGAGGCCTGTCCAGTCTGCTCAGGGATGCTACACGCAAAGACACTCAAAGTTTTTCTCGCAGATGACCCCGGAGAAAGGAGAGTGGAAATGGAGTAACCCCGCTGCTATCTGGCTAGCTCCCACAGTTAGCATGGCTAACCAGGAGCACCCATGACAACACGGGGCGGACGACAACGTTGCTAACACGATTAGCGCGGCTACAAGCGGACAACGAAGGACTCCATCGTGAGGTATGTGAAAATGCTTGGCCTAGCTTGCTAGCTAACCTTCTCAAATTTTGCCTGTTTCGCTGTCCTGTCTGGCCGAATCGACGGTAGAATTCATCGCATAACTAAGTGTTTTTTGCCAATGCTATGTGATCGAGGGCCCGTCTTGGCACCGCTAGCAGGCTCACGAGTACCTCCACGTTTAGCCCCGGCTAACAAGGAGACTCTCTGTCCAGCACAGTCCAGGAGGAGGAATTTCAGCTACCTGTTCAGCTGCGCTACCTGGTAGTTTTCCTATGCCCACGACGAAACATCGTGACGCTGAGAGCTTATCCACCCATGAGGCTATGGATGACTCTCTGACGTTAACCATGTCAGGGCCCGAGGGGCCTCTGTATTGCAGACCCACCAGGCAGAAAAGCTACAGGAGCTGCAAGGGGCTACCAGCAAAAAGAAAAGGAAAGTCTGAGATACCCTTGCACCATTACAGGCGCTCTCACTTACAGAGGGAGAGAAAATGCCGAATTTTTACCACAAGTACCTGTGTTTTAAGGAGCACAGACTAGCTGGTTCGGAACGTTTAAACACACAAGAACACTCAGACCCTTGTGTAATAAAGAGAAATTGCCATCCACACATGACAATAAAATCTCAGACTACTGAATGCATCCTGGTCCCCCCCCCCTTTCGTGGGGGTGCTGCGTTCGGACATTAACCCAGCACGCGCACGTGCTGAGGGAGGAAGTGTCAACGATGCTGCAGAAAGGAGTAATAAATATTGTTCCAGAACACAAACCACACTCTGGTCAGCGTAGCAAGCTCTTCCTGGTGCCCAAAAGAGATCAATCCCTGAGACCGGTCCTGGATCTCAGGACTCTGGACAAGAAAACAAGAACTTTCAAGTTCAAAATGTTGACACTGTGGCAGGTCCCCCAGTCCGTGAGACCTGGAGACTACGCATGTACAGTGGATTTGAAAGACGCCTATTTCCATGTGGTCGTGTGGAGGAGGCACAGGAAATTCCTCCGGTTTGCCTTCGAAGGGAAAGCTTATGAATGCAAAGCCTTACCCTTCGGTTTGAAGACTGCTCCTCCTACATTTACTAAATGTCTGGACGCAGCCCTGACTCCTCTTAAGAATCAAGGAGTCAGGATTATGAACTACCTGGATGACCTCCTGGTTCTGGCCGGAAGCAGAATGCAGGCCCATTCACACTCCTGCAGGGTGATCTCTCACCTGGAGTCTCTCGGTTTTGTCATAAACCTACAAAGGAGTGACCTGACCCCATCACGGATTACCATATTTCTGGGAGTGCAGGTCTACACCATCCGGTACAGGGCATGGCTCTCAGAGGAACGTGTTTCCTCGATTCGCCGTTGCCTGGCAAAGTTTAAACTGAATCAGCGGATTCCCCTGAAAACGTGCCAATGCCTTTTAGGCCTCTTGGCGGAAGCCATACCCTGTGTGCCACACGCATTGCTGAAGATGCGGTCTTGCATATATGGCTAAACCAACAAACACGACCTGCCCGTCTGGGTGAGCAGGAAAGTTTAGAATAATTTTAAAGTGCCTGAGGGCCCTGGAACCTTGGAGGGATCTGTCTGTGTTCACGGAAGTGGTCCCATAAGGTAGGGTGTCATCCCGTGTGGTCATCACAACGGACGCCTCGAAAACAGGATGGGGAGGCATTCTGCAGAAATCAGAATGCCTGAGGCCTCTGGAATGAGCAGGAAGCAAGATTGTACATCAACTTCCTGGAGTTGTTGGCCGTATTCCTGTCAGCAAAATACTTCTTTGGTAAAGGTCTGATTGCGGGACAGCACGTCCTGGTGTAATCAGATAACAAAACCACGGTGTCCTTCATTAACTGGGAAGGAGGGACGAGATCCCAAGCCCTCCTCAGCCTGACACAGAGGATGCTCACATGGTACGCTCCAGGATTATTGTCGCTCAGGGTGACTCATGTTCCGAGTGAACTGAATTACGGAGCAAATGCCCTCTCAAGAGGGCCTCTTTTGGAATCAGAATGAAGACTGAACCCACGAGTCGTGGATCAGGTCTGGTCACGGTTTGGAAGAACCTCGGTGGACTTGTTCCCATGCGGAGCCAGCTCACAATGTGACCTCTACTTCTCAATGTTCAGGGATACCATGGCAGTTGCCTTCTTACAGAGACCTGCTGACTCAGGCACGTGGGCAGCTTCTACACCCACGTCCGGAGCTGTGGCAGCCTTCAGCCTGGCCACTGAAGGGAACTGGCTGAGGGCCTAAGGCCTGATCGTCTTTGTTCCAACAACAACAACAGCATACACAAGGGAGACCCTTGGTGTTTATGTTTACTTGGGAGATGCTTCAGTGGAAGGGTTCCCCTCTCCTCTGACAGTTCTCCAACATCAGGATGGGCCTCTTTGACAGTCCTAGTAGTTGTCTGTTCAAGAAGCAGATGAGGGACTCGTGCGTGCCCCTTTGTACATATGAAATTTTTTCCCCTGGGACCTGGAAGGTTACCCTGTGCTTGAACTGGGTTCTCTACCTCCACATTGCCATCTGATTACCAGTGGCATAATAGGTCCCTTGCTATTTTCCTCCTGCTTCTCAAGATTTCCAGGGAAAAATGAGATGATGAGTAATCACACTAGCAGAGGACGCTTATAGTGTGATCACACCGAACAGCTTTTCAGCAGCAGGAGCATCCAGTTTACATGTAAAGTCAATGGGGGACGCGCTTCCAGCCACGTCTTGGCGTCGGGCGTCACGTCGCGTGCGTGTTGAGCGTGCTGGAAAGCGTTTTCCGTGCACGTGAACCGGCTTCAGCCTCCAAACCTGCTGAAGATTTCGCGGTTCAAACTTTCAAACGCCGCTCAACTCTCCCTGATTGGTTGGTGTGTCAACCAATCAGGGAGAGTCGGGGGAGAAGAGAGGGGGAGAAGAGAGGAGGAGAAGAGAGGGGGAGAGTCCCTATGTGACGCGGAAACGAGGGGGCGCGCGCACTATGTGACGTATTGTTTGTGGGACACAGAAAAGACCCGCGAGGTCGTGTACTATGGAAGAGAAACTCATTGTAGCTGTGTGTTCGCGACAAGTCCTTCACGACCAGTCAAGTCTGCTCCACAGAGACGGAAATAAAAAGCTCCTCGCCTGGCGGAGTGCGCAGGACTCTGTGCGCAGGACTCTGTATACCGGTAAGCTCCTCCCACACACCCCGCAGCAGTTTCGCGTTCTGGCTTTCTGGTCCAAGTAGGTCCGGACACCAAGTGCGTCCACTTGCGTGCGTGATGAGCTTTTTGGAGGTTGAAACGCTGTTCGGTGTGACCACACCAATGCTGTGATCACACCGAACAGCTTTTCAGCAGCAGGAGCGTCCAGTTTACATGTAAAGTCAATGGGGGACGCGCTTCCAGCCGCGTCTTGGCGTCGGGCGTCACGTCGCGTGCGTGTTGAGCGTGCTGGGAAGCGTTTTTCCGTGCACGTGAACCGGCTTCAGCCTCCAAAGCACGCATTCACCATGCTGAAGATTTCGAGGTTCAAACATTCAAACGCCGCTCAACTCTACCTGATTGGTTGGTGTGTCAACCAATCAGGGAGAGTCGGGGGGAGAAGAGAGGGTGAGAGTCCCTATGTGACGCGGAAACGAGGGGGCGCGCACTATGTGACGTATTGTTTGTGGGACACAGAAAAGACCCGCGAGGTCGTGTACTATGGATTGTAGCTGTGTGTTCGCGACAAGTCCTTCACGACCAGTCAAGTCTGCTCCACAGAGACAGAAATAAAAAGCTCCTCGCCTGGCGGAGTGCAGTGAGGAGGACTCGGTATACCGGTAAGCTCCTCCCACACACCCCGCAGCAGTTTCGCGTTCTGGCGTTCTGGTCCAAGTAGGTCTGGACACCAAGTGCGTCCACTTGCGTGCGTGACGAGCTTTTTGGAGGTTGAAACGCTGTTCGGTGTGATCACACCATTAG